>JASANY010000732.1:0-14826 GCA_030849755.1 Trypanosoma avium
GTGCAACACAGAACCAACAACAACAGCAGAGGGAGTGAAGACTGAAGAGGCTGAGGCATTGCTGTTGCTTCTTTTATGTTAATTTATTTGCTTGTAAAATAAAAATGTTGGTAAGCTTAGAACAAAAAAGTGAGAAAGTTCTTGAAGTCAAAAGCAGAAAAAAAAAAAAAAAAACACATAGGGGAACAAGAAATTTTACAATATTCAAAGAGATAAGTTCGGTATATAGTAAGAATAGATAAGGGACTGTCATTAATATACATAGGGAAACCAGTTACGGCTTTCGTTATTGATTTTTTTTTTATTTTGTTTTTTTTGAAACAACTAGACACTTTATTTCGTCGCAAAAAAAAATTTTAATTTTTAATATGATATGGTAAAAAAAAAAAAAAAAAATCATTTTTAATGTAAACAACCCAAGAAAAAGATACCTATAGATTTGGTATGCTAATCGATAACGTTAGTTAATACATTAAATACAAAATAAAATCAAAATCTGATTTAAATAAAGTTAATTTTATAATTGTATTAACTAAAAACATAATAATATTATACAATTTCTTTTTTTTTTTTGAAAATTTAAACTATAAAACAGAAAAAAGTTCGATAGTCATACGGGCAAGTCTCCAGGGTTCATTTATTATTTTTCTCTTTTGTTCTATAAAGTTTTTTTCGAATATATCATCCCTTTGACTAATAATTAAATTAGGTTTCCATGCTATGATTTTACATTGTATTTCATCAATAATCATATATTTTCTCCAATGAATAACAATTATTTCCTCTTGTTTTTCACATGAATTAATTGAAGGATAAATTTCATCAGTTTTCACACTTAAGAAAGATGGTAATTCATATTGAATTCTTTCTATTTCATTAAGGTAAAGTTGAACTGGTGGTATAGGAGGATAAATATCTTTATCTTGAATACCATTTATATAATCTTCTATTGAACATATTCCACTATTTTCATTACCTGTTTCTTTATTATATCCTAAAATTGTACTTAAGTTTTCAATATTTTGATTAAAATTAAATGGAAATAATTTTATTAATTCTGGATGTGTTATTACTCGTTGAATAAGTGGATGTTTTAATCCTCGATAAATTCCTATCGCTCCATGTAAATTATTTAGACGTATAAAAGCAATAAGTAAATCTACGAAATGCTTATAAACATGAATAAAATTTTTTCCAATTAATTTTTTATCTCTTAATAATTTTATTTGATATCCATCAAAAGCAGCTGCACTAAGAAAAACAGAAATTACCCATGAAGAAAGATCAACTGAAGCAGTTAAAAATATACCGAGAGGTGAATTTATAAAATAATTTGAAGAATAAAATGATGCAGTAGAATTATAATTTATCTGTAAAAGAGTTTCAGTTTCTATTGAGTAAAAAAGTTGTAAATGAAGAGCTGTAAGAGCATTTGCATACTTTTCAACTGGTATAGAAATACAATCTTTAATTATTTCCTTAGCATTTTCATTCCAATTATTACCAAGAGAAATATTAATACCAAAATTTTGAGTATTACATAATGATAAAATATTATTTGATTTTTCAATAGTTAATATGGAGAAATTTTGATCTGTTATTGAAGAAAAATTCTTTAAAAAATATTCAAGAGTTGGTGGACAATCATGAGGATAGTGATAACATCTATTAGTAATAATTTTTTTGGGGGTTTTTAATAATTTTTTTAAATTAAAATTTTCAGAAATACAAGTTCGCAAAAATTCTGCCATTTGTATAAGCTGAGATGGACAATCACTCCATGGTCTAGGGGAAAAACAGCAATCATCTATAAAAATATTAATAAAATGATACATATCTTCATCAAAATGCTCAGGATATTCACGTAACCAAAGTAAAATAACTGATAAAACACGTGTTTGTATTTTTTGGCATACACGTAACCAAAGAGTAGCACTTGGAGAAAAATAATTTATTTGATTTTTTCTTTCTTTCTTTTCATCATTAATTATTAATTTTGATATAGATAATATTGGAGAAAGAGAACTTCCTGGTGCGTGAACATTAATACCATGTCTTTCAAAGTTTTCAAAACCAAGTTTAATAGAAAAAGGTACCAAAAATCTTTCCATTAATTTAGCTAATAATGTATGAGTTAATGTAAAATAACGATGTTGTCTTAATAAAGAAAGTGTAAATTTTTCATATATTTGTGTTTTTTCTTCTGATATAGAAGATAATGGCATTACACTAACATGTGTTAACTCTTCTATAAGTTGATGCAATGTTCCAAAATTTAAATTTCCAGGTCCTTTTGTTTTTTTACCTTTTACATATAATGCATCAGCTTCATCCTGGGATGACCACATTTGATATTTATTCGGGTATAACATATATTGTAAACATAAAGAATTAGGAGGAGGTAATCCCATAGAATAAAATTGTTTTTTAAGTTTAAATTCGCCATTATTAAGTAATTTTTGTATAACTACCCTTGTAGCAGTATGAGAGCGAAAAAAACAATTTAATATATCTGGGTTTAATTGATTTAAAGTTAATCTTTTACTACTATTAATACTATTATTAATACACATTTTGGATATTAATTCATCAGAAATAGAATTTACTACTTTTATTTCATTTTCTCGTAGCATTTCTGCAGCAACTTCCTCCATTCCAGATGATTGCAAGTGTTCTAATATTGCCTTATGAAGGACATTAGCTGTAAATAGAGAATCACCATTATGATCTAAGGTGAGATTTATTGGAACATTCATTTAAAAAAGGTATTAATTTACTTTAAATCTTTTTAATTTTATTATTATTATTATATATATATAAATCTAAAAATAATAATTATTATAATAGAATCCTATACTAACCCCAAGGAAAATAAAATAAAATAATATCCAAAAATGGAAAGAAATCAAAATAGATAAATAAGAGAGAGAAATAAGAATAAAGGAAAATAATAATAATAATAATTCCATCTAAAACGATAGGACGTACACATTCCACCAAAAAAAAAAAAAAAGGCAAGCATTCTTCTAATAGAAGTATATACAATATTTCATTACTTCTTTCCCATATATTTTATTTTTATTTTTTATTTTTTCTCTTAATAATTATTCTACTTATAATCTTTTTTTGAATTTATTTATTCTGAGACAGGAGGTTTTAAAAAACGCAAAATAGGTGAAATAGGTTTATTTTCCTTTTGTAAACCTGCCATTTTTTGGGCAACATTTAAAATATCACTTTGTGTAAAACATTCAAATTCACATCCATCTATAGTATCCAAATTAAGTAATGAAAAATGAATATCTGTAGGAATAAAAGGATTTTGATTTGAACGAAATTCAAGTTCTTTTCCTGCTATAATTTCTCCAATTAATAAAGCTCGAAATGAACGATTTTCAAGTGATACTACAATTTCTTTTTCTACAAACTCCTTTAATGCATGTGATAATAAATTAATAGAATTTCCCTCATTTTCCTCACTTTTAGCTTCCACATGCTCAAAGTTTAATTTCGCCGCCATGTGAACATCACAGGCCACCTCGGCCGCCGCACATAAACCCCCTACAATAACACAATGCACACATAACACCGCACGAGGAATGTAATCATTTAATAGTAAGCATGCCGTACGGTCTAGGGCGGCACTCAGCATGGGATGCTCTGTGATCAGTTCCATCGCCTCTGTTCCATAGCGGCAGGGGTGCCCCACGTAGGAGAGGACCCCGTGCGTAGACTTGGAGGCCCTGGCCTGGGCTGGGAGGTGGGAGGGGGAGGCGATAAAACTGGGGGCGAGGTGGGAGAGGGGGAGGTGGAGGGGGACGGTTTGAATATAAAAGTGGGGGAGGCCTAAGGCATCCAACGCCCGCAGCACCGCCCCCCGCCCCCCACTTGAGAGTCCCCGTGGGCACGGGACGAGGGCGGCGAAGGGAGTTTTACTCACGAGGGCCTCCACATGATACCAACCAACTAAGTCATTATTATTATTAGTATTATTAGTATTACTATTACTCTCCCGGCGTGCCATCCAGTCATTAAAGTTAGCATCAGCACGGGAGAGGAGCTCCGCGGCGTGTACCTGAGCCGTAAGTCGATCACTCTCCTGCTGCTCTCTAGCATCTATGAGAAAGAGGCGATGTAATTCTTCATTCCAGGCATTTTGTCGACTTCGCATTTGTGCTACGACCTCAAGAATTTGTTCCACCATTATTCTTGGGTGTGGCAAACCACTAGTGGTGGTATAATTACTATGATCTATTTCATCATCCCGCATCTCTATCACTTTATCTATCTCTCTTTTTTAAATATACCTTTCACTTTCCCTGTACTCCTTTTCCTTTTAAAAAAGAGAGAAGGGGGGGGGGGGGGAGGGGAAAGAAAAATAAATAAATAAGAATAAAAATAATTTTTGAAAATCAAGAAAAAAAAAAAAAAAAAAAACAATACTTTTAGTTGAAAGAAATATTTTAAAAAATATATACAATGGTGAAAATAGTATATATTTGTATTTTCCCCTCTCCTATTTTATTGGGTCTGATTTATTAAGACCAAGATATGCAAAGTTCTCCTACTATGGTAAATAATAGATGTTCAAATAAAAAAAAAATTTGTTTTTATTTAATTTTTTTTTTTTTTTTTTTGTTTCTTTGTTTGTTTGCCTCTTATATTACTTCGTTTTTATTATTATTATTATTATTATTATTATTTAGTTTGTTTTCATGTTCCTATTCACAAAATAAATAAATAAATAATAATAATAATATTAAATAAAATTAATTTAGGGAAAGTTTTGCTTTGAGGGCTTTTTTATTAACTTTTCCTGTGGGATTCCTAGGGATTTCTGGTAAAATAATAAAACGTTCTGGACACTTATAATAAGTAAGAACTTCACGTGCTACAATTTTTAATTTCCCATTTAACTCTTCTGATTCAAAAATATCAAAATTTTCTGGAATATTCCACTCTTTTAATGCATTGGGTTGTGGAGCAATAACAGCTACTACTTTCTCTCCTTCTACTTTATCTTGACAACCTACAACAGCTATTTCAAAAAATAAATCTTTACGAGATAATAATGCTGCTTCAATTTCAAGAGCAGATAATTTAAAACCACGACATTTAATAATATCTGTACTAGAACGTCCAAGAATTGTAAATATAGGATTACCATTATTTTCTATAGATTTTTTTACCCCAACAGTATCACCCGTATCAAAATATCGATGACCTTCATGACTTATAATTAATTCTTTTTTAGTTGCTGTTGGATTACCCCAGTAACGATCAAATAAGGATTCTGAAGAAATAGCAAGTTGACCAATTTCATCATAATCATTTTTATTATCTTCTTCATTAATTTTAGTTTCATTTTCTTTTTTATTATTATTTGTATCAGAAATAGGACGAACAAAAGCTTTTACAGTAGGTAAAGGTACACCTACAGTTCCAGGAATTCGTTCTTTTATAGGACGTAAAGGTTGACTAAGTGCCATTCCAATTTCTGTCATTCCATATCTTTCTAATAAAGTGTGACCACTAATTGAATAAAATTCTTTTAATATAGGAACAGGAAGTGGTGCACTACCTGAAACCATCAAACGTACACTTTGTGAAACAGCATTTTTAAAACCTGTTTTTTCAATTGGAGACATATTTTTATTTATAGAAGCTATTAATTTTGTATATATAGTAGGAACTCCCATAACAAGAGAAATATCTCCTCTTTCAATACGACGAGCTATACGAATAGGATCATCAAATTTTGTTAAAATACAACGAGCATTAGATGCTAAAGAACATAATAATATATTTACAAGACCATGAATATGATACATAGGAAGCATATGAAGAATACTATCTTCAGATGTCCATTCCCATGCAGATTGTAATACACTTACCATATTTTGAACACTTGCATGAGTATGAACAGCTCCTTTAGGTTTGGCAGTTGTACCTGAAGTATAAATCATAACACAATCATCATATTTACTTGGACGTGAAGAAGCATCTTCTACCCATTTTTTATGAACGAGATTAAGTGAATCTAAATGATCTGTATCATAATAAAGTCCTGATCCATCACTAGCTTCTGTAACAGCACAATGTGCTTTAAATTGTTCTCGTATCATATGTTGACGTAAAGCTTCACGACGTTCATCTTCACAATCTTTTTCATAAGATAATCTATCCATAATATCTTGAGCATCTTTTATTTGTTCTCTTTCTTCTTCAGATAGTAAATGTTCTGGATGTAACATTTCAGTTGAAAGTTTAGCATGTTCACGACGTTGTTGAATTTGACCTAAAAGTCTTTGTGCATCAAACATAGTTTCTACATTATATGTACAAGGTGCTACTACTAAGGCAGGATTTTTTAAACTACTAAAACTACGTACTAAAAGTGCTTCATATTCTTTTGGAAATTTTTCTTTTAATATTGCAGTATCTCCCATAACAGATCTACTTTTACTATTTTCTAATAGATACGATAATTCTCCTGTAAATTTTTGTGAAACTGGCATAGGTACTGCCATTTGATTAAGAGACCAAGCCGCAAGTAAAGAAACCACAAAGGTATACCCGGTATCTCCAATAATTGCCATATTATAAATTCCCTCATCTTTCATTACATCACAACTCGGCATTGTTTCTCCGCCTTCTGCAAATATACTTTTAATTTCTTCAGAGCGTGGGGGTTGGACCCAACTTAGTGAAGGTTTACCCTGCGCCTCAGCAAGAGCCTCACGCCGGCGTGTAATTATATTTGCCATTGAAATAATATCTTTTTGTAATCGGCCATAGGTGTAGGGGCGAGCCTCTTTTCCAGGCAACTCCACCACCAGTGCCTCCTTGCCTACAGGGGCGGCGAAGACACTTTGCAGGATAGAGTTATACCCAAATAAAGTAGCGAAGGGAACTTTATCTAATAGTCTTAGGCTAGTGCGAAACATTTTTTTTATGTTTTTTGTTTTTTTTATGTTTTATTGTTTTACTTCACTATATATTAGAAAAAAAATAATAAATATTATTATCCATATATGGATAGGATAAAGATGTAAGGAAATAAATAGAAATACAGAAGAAAAAGTAGAGCAAAAAGATATTAAATTGTATACTGAACACTCACTTTCAAAAACAAATCAAGAGAAAAAAAAAAAAAAAAAAAACAAATAAATAAAAAAGAAATGACAATACGCAAGTCTTGCGGTCAATATCAAATTCGCTCGCAAAAAATAAAATAAAATAAAATAAATAAAAATAATAAAGACACTAATAATAATAAAACATGAAACCCTTCTTCCCTTCTCAAGAAAGAAAAAAAAAAAAACAGTAAAATAGCGAAAGTAATAACTAGGGGGAAAAATAAAAAAAGAAATAACGAAACCAATTATTGCATAGGTATCCCTTCTCTCTTTTTTTTTTTTTTTTTACTTACCATTTTTAAATTGCCAATAATAAGAGCAGAAAAAAGAAAGAAAAAAACCTTACACAAATATACAATCACTTTTTCCCTTAAACTTTAGAAATATTAAAGCGTATTGAGTGGTAGGTTATATTTTGTTTTGCTTTTCATTCAATTTCCATTCAATTTTTTTTTTTACTAATTGTACATCTCATATAAATATGTTTCCCCCCCCCCCCCCAGACAAAATACCCTATCACTTTTTAAAGACATCTTATCTCTCTCTTTTTTTTTTTTTTTTTTTAATGCATAAATCACAGCAATTCATAAATAACAATATATTCTTCACCCCATTAATTTTTTTTTTTTTTCTTCTTATTTTACTTTTTCACCATCTCTGTTAGTTTAGGTACCGCCACAAAGAGATCCTCCACAAGACCGTAATCCGCTACCTGAAAGAATGGAGCATCCTCATCATTATTAATAACAGCAATAACTTTTGAATCTTTCATTCCTGCCACATGTTGAATTGCTCCAGAAACACCACAACCAAGATAAAAGTTTGGTGCCACTGTTTTTCCAGTTTGTCCAATTTGCATTTCATTAGAACAGTAGCCAGCATCTACGACAGCCCGAGTTGCCCCCACTGCAGCCTTTAAAGGTTTTGCAAGATCTTCCAATAGTTTAAAATTCTTTGCTTCCTTTAATCCACGCCCACCAGCAATAATATTAGTAGCCGTTTGTAAATCCGGTTTATCACTTTTTTCAATTACATCCTCCACAAAAGTAGACTTTCCTACAACTGAAGTTGCTGGAATATCAACAGTTGCTGCAGAGCCACCAGTCACCGCCGCCCGCTCAAAACAAGTTCCACGAATTGTAGCATATTTTACATTATCTGAAGATTTCACAGTACTCACCACATTTCCAGCATACATAAGTCGAACAAATGTTGATTCATCTTTTACTTCTGTTACTTCACTGATAGGCATAGAGTCTGCAAGGGCGGCAGCGCGGGGAATTATATTTTTTCCAAATGCTGAAGTACCAGCTAGTACATGTGTAAAACTGTTTTTTTTTACCACCTCCGTAATAAGTGGGGCGTATTCTTCTGGTAGGCCATTATCATAATGATCTCCTTTGGCTACAAGTACTTCAGCAACACCTTTTACTTTTGCAAGTTCACTCGCGAGTTGGGTTGCAGTTTTACCAGCGACAAGTGTACTCACAGGGCCGAGAGATTGACCAGCGGTGACAGCAGCCAAAGTGGCAGGAGAAATTTTACCATTATGTAATTCCGCCACCACAAGTACTTTTCCAAGAGCTCGTTGTGTGAAGTGTAGCATAGTTTTATATTTATATATATATATATATATATAGATGAATATGTATTTGATTTTAGGAGTGATTAAGATCTAAAAAAGAGAGATAAAAAAAAAAAAAAAGAGGGAAGTTTAAAAGAAAAAATAAAATATTCATTTTATATTGTACTTTTCTCTTTTCAGACTCATTTACACATTTATTATAGAGAGAGATAGAAATATATATATATATATGGTGTTCAGACATCATTAAAAAAAAAATAATAATAATGATTTTTTTTTTTTTTTTGAAAAGGAGAGTCAAAAAGACCAAAAGTAAAAAACAAAAAATTAGTCAGATAAAAAAAAGAAAGGAATATTAAAAGACACTACAAGAATTTTAATAATAATATAATAAATATTTTTCTCTTCTTATTTATTCACCAATCTGTACTATGGCAAAGAATTGCTCCACCTGCTAGTAATAAACACGGTGGAAGTTTTGAAGTTAAATCTCGTAAAGAGTTAAACCACACCTCCGCCTCTTGATCTAATTCACTCTTATATTCGTCGTCTTTTTCATTATTATTATTATTATTATTATTATTATTATTATTATTATTATTATTATTTTCTCGCTCTGTACACTGTGGAGTAAAAGATGGTACTCGCATTATTAGTACTGCAACACGCTGATTCGTTCGCTCCATCTCTGCCCGTACAAGATTATTAATAACAAATGGTCGAGTTTGCGGATTATCAAAGCGTTCCCGCAATAATGTGAGATCTTCACCTTGTGTTAAATTCTCTTCTAATGCAATAACACGAGGGAAAGCTTGAAGTCGATGTGTTTTTAACATGGAACGAATTTCATGAATTTCCTGTGAAACATCTTCTCTATATGTTACAACAGAAACAATACGAACAACAGCATATTTTTTCCATACACTTGTTAAACGAAAACAATGTACCATTAAAAATAATGTAGCATCACTTTCTTCTGGAAGCCAAATATCAATAAACCATTTACGTTCTTTACCTTTTTTTTCAATAAGATCAGTATCAAGTAAATCAATATTTCTTGCAATAATAACATTTACAAAAGCGCTTGCCGCATCACGTGTGATACAGCAAAATTCTGTTTTATCACGATATCCTACAATATCAGTATTTCCTTTTAATTGAGAATTATGACGATGTGCAACCATTTGTTCAACAAGTCGTTGTTCTTCTTTTTCATCTGCATCATTTCTTCCAGATCTAAAAAGACCCCAACGAAGTGGACGTTTTGTTCGATAAGCATGAACAGATTTAGATGACCATTGTCCAATTTTAGGTTGTTTTTTTTCTATTTTTTTTTCTACTTTTTTTGATACATCATTTAAAATTTCTTCTGTTGAATATATATAATCATTTTCATGTGAAGTCAAAGAACTTCCACCTTCAGTTGTATTAGAATCTCTTGTTACACCTTTCCTTCCCCACATACTTTGTTTAAGCCATTCACTCCAATCTTTTCCATTTTCTAATAAATTTTCTTCTTCATTATTTTCACTTTCTTTTTTATCAATAGGTAAAACATCTTGAAAAGTATGAACTTCTAGTGGAAGCATTAAGGATGAAAAAACTGTATTATCATCTTGAGGAGTTAAAAGTAAATCATTTTCTTCTTCTTCTTCTTCTTCTCTATTAGTTTCTCTAAAACTTGTTGAAAGATTATGTTCAACTGATAAAACTTTACCAAACAAACTTTCTGCTGGAAGGATACTGTTATTATTATTATTATTATTATTATTATTATTATTATTATCACGAGAATAAGTAAAAGAATTAGTTTTAAATTTTTTTAATGAACTATTTAAAACCTGATTACTAGAATTAGATAATAATGGTTTTATTAATCCATTATTATTATCTTCATCTTCTTCCTCTCGTGATATTCTATTAACTACACGAGAAGTTGAATAATTAGGAGTAAGAAATCTTACTCGCTTCTCTGAACTTTCATTATCATATAATTTATTATTATTTTCTTCTTCCTCTTCCTCTTCCTCTTCTTCTTCTTTATTATTATTCTTTATTTCATTCTCTTCTTCTTCTTCTTCTTGTTTCACTAATGACTCTCTCATTTCCTCATGACGCCTATACCCATTATATATTTCCTGAAAGTGCTCCCGCTGCAATAATTCATCCATAGAAAGTAATATCGTGTTAGGTCGCATACTTCCTAATCCACACAATCGCAGCATACTTTGCACGGCGGGGCGTAATTCTGTTTCAGACATTACCACAGGAAATGCTTTAACTCCACTAGCTTCTATAAAATCCATCAACCAACCTTTCCAGCGAAATACAGCTTTCGTAGTGGCGTGAAACTCACCTTTTAAAACAAAGCAAACTTCATAAAGTCCACCTTTTTTTAAATTATTTGCTAAATGAATAAGATTCACAGAGCATAAGGGGTCGGTGACGATGTGAATAATAGAGGGTTTCCAATGACGCACATGCGCCTTACGTTCATCTAGGCGAAGTAAAAATTTTCGTACAAAATGAAAAATTAAAGGTTGAGAAGCATCACCCCAGTAAACTTTAGAAGGATCAAAGTATAAATCAACTAAAACTAAAGCAATTAACATAACAAGTAGTACAAAAAATGCTATTAAAGGTTCGATAAAAAACATTAAAGCTAATGCTGCAATAGCTCCTGTAAATGCTGTTAAAGCATTAAAAAATGAAAAAGTTGGACGAAAACTTGTTATACTTAATACAGTTGATAAAAAAACACTTAAATTTAAACATACAAAAGTTACTAAAAATATTTGTGTTGTAATAATTGAAACATGAGTATAACTATTTCCAAAAAATAGAATCATTTGAATACATAAATACATTATAAGTACTGTAATTTGTGATTTACAACGTGAAATCCATTGAAAAAAACGAAAAGGTAAAATACCATCTGCAGCTATAGCATTTAAAACACGTGAAGAACCAACTAATCCAGAAAGAACTGCAGCAAAAGATGCACAAAATTCTCCAGGAATAAAAAGAGGTTTAAATGATGCTCTTTCTAAAATATGATAATCTTTTTTAAGAAAAGAACGTTCAAAAGAAGAAGCTATTACTACAGAAGTAACTAAATATGTAGCAAGTGAAAGAAGCCATGCATATGTAATTCCTTTTGGAATTGCTTTAGGTCCATTTTTTAATTCTCCACTACTCGATACTCCACTCATTAATCCACATACTCCTGGAAAAAGAACATAAAGAGCTTTTTGAAAATCTGTTCCTACACTAAAATGAGGAGACCAATTTTCTTTTAATGTTAATCCAGAAACACTTGTATATCCTTCAGATGGAATAGGTGTAGTTTTTACAAAAGCAGAAATTATAAAATTTAATAATGCTGCAAAAGTTAATAAAAAACATATTAATCTAAAAAATTTATCTAATTTAAGTAAACTTATCATTAAAAGAAAAAATAATGTTATACTACTTGCTAATAATGTAACACCATATGTATATGTATTTAACCAATATAATAATTTATCATCTCCAATAGATTTAATTACAGCATCTACACTTCCTATAAGATACATAGCTGATGCCATTGTATTTGCCAAAACTAAAGCCATTCCAACTGTAATACCTATTTGTGGACCTAGACAACGTGATATCATTAAATAAGGTCCTCCATCTCCTACATATCCATTTGTACTAATAGCAGCAAGACTACATGTTGCAAAAAGTGTAATTAAAAAACTTAATGTAATACCTATTAAAGAAAGCCAAAGTCCACATTCTCCTATAATCCATGGAAGACGAAAAAAAAGAACTACACCAAAAATAGAAATAGAAACTGGAAGAAAAACCCCATCCCATGTTCGTTTAGTTCGTTTTGCTAAAGCAAATATAGAATTATTATTTATTAAAGATATTGGTAATTCATCAGCATTAGGACATATATCATTATTATTATCTAAAAAATTATTTTGTTTACTTTTTGAAATACGTTCCATTGCAGTTCTATTATAACCACCAAAACCAACATATTCTACTGATACATTACGTTTATAAGGTATTGGAGTAGATTGAGAATTACTTACAAAAGATGCTTCTAAATAAGATGAATGTGTCATCCCCCCCCTTTTTTTTTCCTTTTTCGTTAATAATTATATTGTGTTAAACCTTTATATATGTACTTTATTAAAAAATAAAAAAAAAAAAAAAAAAACATATATATTTTTTTTCTTGGGGAAAAAAAGATTCCGGTACCGGGAATCGAACCCGGATCTTCTGGGTGAAAGCCAGATGTTCTAACCGTTATACTATACCGGATATGATAATAGAATTTAATTACTACATATAATATATATAAAAATAAAAATAAAATTACTTATTTAATTTTTAAGTACTCTTCTCTTACCTTACCATATTTATTTTAATTTTTTCTCATTTAAAAACAAATAAATAATAATAAAATAAAACTTAAATATAATAATAACGTGGAGGAGAAATACATAAACGACGTAAAAAATAAAATACTATAGATAAAAATAATAATAAAAAATCTGTTAATAGTAAAGGAAATGCTGGACCATATTTAAATCCTAAATCTCTTAAAGAAATATCATTACATAATGGAGAAACATGAACACTTGCAGCAGACACAGTAGCAACAAAAATCATTAACATTGAAATAAATGATACTATAATAACTAAATATTTTGATATAATAACTCTTCCACAAATTAAAATTGTACCAAAAAAAAGAGCTATAAAATTAAATACTATATGTATTATAGTCATAGAAAGAAAAGTTAAAGCTGTAGAAGTTAATTTATCACACATAACTGATTGAATTGCATATTTACCACAATTTGATCCAACACATCCTTTAATAATCCAAGCATCAATTTTAATTTCAATATAAGAAGAATTTAAACTAGATATTGTAGTATTAATTGATATAATACCAAATATAAAACCTAAAAGTAAAGCAAACCATAATACTAAGTTTTCTATCCTATATTTATCAATTTTTAATGGTGTACATAATGTAGGTGTATATTCATATCCAAATAAATGATTTTCTTGACTATTTACACCTGTTGTATAATTATCTTCTGTTCTTAATTCAGGTTCTTGAACTCTTTGATTATTATTATTATAGGTACTACTAGTATTATTATTTAACATTTTTCTAAAACTATATAAAGAATTAATAAATCTAATAAAATTTCAAAAAAAAAATAGTAAAAAAAAAAAAAAATAAATAATAATAATAATAAATTAAAAGCAAAACAAAACAAAAGAAAGATAAAAATAATTTACCAACAAAAAATAAAAAAACAATTATTATTTAAAAGAAAAAAAAAATAATAATAATAACAATAATAATTTAAATATATATATATATATATTATTATCACTCATTTTGTGTTTGTTTATTTGTTTTTATCCCCCATCAATATATATATATATATTTTGTATAGTTCTGGGGTGAGGTAATACACTCTTTTTTTTTTTTCTTTTTATTTCATACATATTGTCAAACAAGCAAACAAAAAATAAAATAACAATAATAATAAATAAAAAATTTACATCGTGCAATTGAGGGGAAAAAAGATAATTTCTTTTTTTTTTTTTCCTCTCTTCTTGCTGAATTCAGAACAACAACAAAAAGAACAATACAAAAAAAAAAAAAAAGATGTGCAACCTATATATAAAGAATGAGAAAAAAGAGTGTTTGTTTGTCTGAACGTCGATTTTTTTTTTTTTTTTTTTTTTTTTTTTTGGGGGGGGGGGGGGGGGTTTAATTTCTCTATAATTATTCTTAATCTTCATCTCCCCTCCTCCTTTTTTATTTTTTTCCTCACTCACTTTCTATCTTCTCCAATAATTATTACAGTCCTCCTGTAGTCTCAGAATTAGGTTTTACTGTTCTATTTTTTATTATTATTCCCCCCCCCCTTCACTCCCTTTCCTTTCTTTCTTTTTTTTTTTTTTTAATATGTCGTTTTTTCTCTTGCAACCTCCATAATCACTTAATTATATCTCTTGCTATAATATTGATCAACAACAACAACAACAACAACAACAACAACAAAAAAAAAAAAAAAGCTG
>JASANY010000732.1:14957-32335 GCA_030849755.1 Trypanosoma avium
ATAAAGCAGAATAATAATTAAAAAAAAAAAAAAAAAAAAACCCACCCTTCACCCTCCTCCTCTTTCTCCCTCTATATTATCTATACTTATTATTATTCCCCCCCCCTATCATTCACACTGTTTCTCTCTCTCTCTCTCTCTCTATTCATTTCCTGTGAGGGAGCGAATGTTAAGAGCCCCCACGGACCACATCATAATAGCCCCCTCATCCCCCACCGACACAATCGTCTTTCCATCGGGCGCCACTCGCACTTTACGAATATTACAACTGTGCGCAAGTCCCACGGCGGCACACACCCCCTCATCATACCCCCACACCTTCACAATCCGATCATCCCCACCCGTCACAAAGAAGCGCCCATCCCCTGAGAGCGAGAGACTATTCAACTCCCCTGTCTTACTCCCAGCAATTTCACGAATTGCCCCACAATCCACAGCATCCCACCACGTAATCGTTTTATTCGTCCCAGTGGTGAGGAGTTGACTTTCATCTATGAAATACTCTACGGCACGGAAACGGGTTTGGGAGTAGATGACATCGCGGCGAATATGACGCACGAGGTCCCACACAATACAACTGCCATCATCACTGGCACTTACACACTCTGTATTATCACGTGAAATACAAATAGCATTAACAGTTGCTTTATGCTCTTTCATAGAGGCTTCCAAAACACAATTATTACCTCGTACCACCCAAACACGAACAAGACCATCAGCTCCTCCTGAAATAATACGTTCTGAAGTATTATCAACACAAACAGCAGTTACACCAGATGGACTTCCACTTACATTTTTAATTCCTTCCCTTTTATGAGCATCATTAACAGCAAAAACTAATTTGCCTGATTGTGGACCAAAACCACGTAATTTACCATCATCCCATCCAGAAACTATCATAGAACCATCCTTTGTAAATTGAATACAATTACATAAAAGACCATTAATTTGAATACGTAAAAGTTCATTAGAAGATTTTGCATTCCATACTCTAATATCTGGACCACAACATGTTGCAAAAAGAGCACTGAAACCATCTGGAAAAACAATATCATTTACAGTATCACTGTGACATGTCAAACGTAATTCTGCACGGAAATTATCACTTTCAACAAGATAAACATTACTTTGTTCTGTACCAACAATATAACCTTGAGAAACCATAGCAATTCCAGTAACAGCACCTTCAACAGTAACTTCTTTTAATACAGTTAAATTTATTTTAGAAAGCAATGTAACTTGACCTGATCCACTTCCAACAACCACATCACCTGATTGATTAAGAATCATAGAAGTTATACCACCTGAAAGTTTCTTTTGTGGTCCACTCATTTTATAAGTATTAGCATTTCTTTCAAGTAATACACATAAAACATCACCTGTTGTTGTTCCACAATATGCATAACGATCTGTAGATTCAATAGCAACTGTAGTAATACATCGACGAATATTTCCCATATTAACATCATCTGCATTCATTTTACGATCTTGTGAATCAATTGTCCAAACACGTAATGAACCAACACCAGCAGTAATAAGTTTTTCACTGTTATTATTAAAAAAAGCCACTGTTTTTGATTCTGTATGATGTGCAGGAGCACCACACATTGGACGACCTGTAGAAACATCCCAAACAACAACAGCTTTATCATCAACTCCACCAATTGAAGCAAGATATTGTTCATCTTTTGAAAAAGCTAATGCTTGAACTTTTACTTTATGAAGAAGCATACGATGTATCATACGACGTTCTTCAAAATCAAAAATACATACATCTGCTTGAAATCCAGGATGAGTCATTTGTCCTGATGCAATATATCGTCCACTTGAACTTACTGCTATACAGCTGATTTTATCATTATGTCCATATAAAAAATCTGAGGCAGAACGATCATGAATTTTTTGAATAACAATACATGCACCTAATGCATATATTAAATGTTCACCATCAGGGTGAGCAATTACACTGTTAGGAACACGACCACCAAATCCAATAACAGAATCGAGGGTTAACCTCGCAGTATTTGAATACTCTTTAGCAGCCATAAATAAAATAAATGAGGTTTACTTCTTTGTTGGTTTGTTTATTATTATTATTATTATTTTCTTTTAATCCTTTTTTGTTTTTTGGGGGGTGCTAAGTAGGGAGAAAAAAACACAGGAAGTGACAAAAAAAAAAAAAAGAAAGAAACACAATAAATCACAATCCATATGTAGGAAAAATAAAATAATAATTAATAATATGTAAAAATGATTTCAAATAAAATAAAAAATAAATTAAATACCGTCTCTCTCTCTCTCTCTCCCCCCTTTTTTATGTTGCCATCAGAAATAATAATAATAATCTACCTTTACTCAATTACACCCAACTTTTCCTCACCAAAAAAAAAAAAAAAAGCATTTTCCCCTACTCTCTCTTCGTTATGATTATCACTCTCTCTCACTCTTTCCCTATAAATATACTAAGGTATCAACTGCTTTCTCTTTAACTCCATCACTACATCCTGCACAATTTCTTCCGGCCCTAATTCTACTGATATTCGCATGCCATTTTCTACATTAAGGCGCAGGGGCTCAAGATCAGTGAATTGTGAATTTAATAATTCTAATGGGAGAAATGCTGCCTGGGAGTCTCGCCCCTGCAGCCGCCCTCCTACTAACCCCGGGGTGCCTGTTAATTCTAAAAAGAAAACAGGAGGCAATTCTAAGTTATTAATACTACTACTACTACTACTACTACTAGTAGTACTCAGACGTAATACATTTCTATATATTTCTTTTAAAGCTGAGCAGGCGAGTACCACGCCGCGTCTTTGTTCACCTGCTTCTGTTTTAAAAATATTATTTTTCTTTTCAATAATTTCTTGACGCAGGTGATACAGCCATGGGAGTCGATCAGCGTCAGTAAGAGGTATGCCAGATGCCATTTTCTGTAAATTAGTTGTTGAATGATAATCATCAGCGTCTACGAAATCATAAATTTGCAAGGCATCTGCGAGGCGACGTCCAATTGTACTTTTCCCTACTCCAGAGGGTCCCATCACTACAATTGATATAGGCAACTGTGGGGGAGTTGTCATGAGTGAGAAAAAAAAAAAAATAATAATATGTGCAGATATACCGTAATGATATACTATTATTATTATTATTTACTATTTTTGTGGAAAGAGGGAGAGAGATCTTTTGTGTATGTGTGTCTAAAGAATAAGATTACAATCAAATAAATAGTAATAAAAATACTTTCACTGCTTCCTATCTTTCCACCTATAAAAAAAAAAAAAAGAAAAAAATATATATTAGTTATTTAAACCATTTTAATTTTTTAAAAAAAGAAGTATTAAGAAAGAAGTATTAAGAAAGAAAAGCACATAACTGATGTAAAAGAAGCAAAGGTGAAAAAAAAAAAAAAAAGAGAGAAGGAAATAATAAGGTGGTGAATGGAAATAAAAATAGTAGTAAAAGCATTAAGAAAGGAATCTGAAGCAAAAAAAAATATATATATATATATATATATAGCAAAGAAGAAAAAGAAAGAAAAAAATACATCGCAGCTTAAGATCAATGTAAAAAAAAAAAAAAAAATTAACTCAATGAACGCTCAATTTTTGAATCGCTCCCTCCCCCCTTTTTTTTTAAAAAAAAAAAAACCTCCCGTCCTCCTTTTCTACCTTTCCCTCTTTTAACCTAAAAGACGAAAAAAAGAGAGTGAAATCTTGTATAAAAAGAAAAAATATATATATATGTATATATTTTTTATATTTGCATGATTCTCAGACATCCCTTTTTTCTCCCCCCAAAAATTCCCACCCCCCCTTTACTCATAAATTTTATTAGAACATTCTTTTTTTTTTTTTTCTTTCTTTTTTTTACTTTTCTCTTCTTATTCTTCTTCCTCAATTACATACTAATATCAAGAACCCACAGAAGCAGTTTTACTGCTCATATTAAAACTGGTACTACTGCTATTTTTAAAACCACAAACAAGATAAGGAAGACCCAAAGATTTAAGTTTTTCCATAAATACTAATGGAATAAATAATGGTGGGTCCGGGCGAGCAAAGTATGCCTCTATTTTACCCAACGCTTCTCTAAGTTTTGGTACACTTCTTTCAAGTGATTCTCTAAAAGTATCACTTCCTGTTTCCAATTCCCCTGCTTTCCCTCCCCCTTGAACTTGAACTTCAACATATGGATTAGTGTTAAAAGTATCTACACCTCCAAGAGTTTCAGATATAAAAGGAGGTATTAATACCAATGCAGCATCAATTAACAACATCAATTCTGTGAGATCTTTGCTCTCTATATGACGAATAAATGCGGTATCTCGGCGAATATCTTCCTCTACTCCTTCCATTACACATGCACCTGGGGAAGTTAAAAGATCTGTTGTTTTATGAACAGTATAAAATATTCCAGGTTTTGTAGGTTCATCAAATATAATATCTCTTGCTAGGTGTTTAAATGTTTTTAAACTTTTAACAGCACGTACACCAGGAATACAAACAAAACTTTCTTCTTTAGCACGTAGAAAAACCACGTGACGTGAAATTTCTGTTGTTAAAGAGCGATATAGTAAAGGAGCAGGAGGCCAAGGTAACATACTACGTGTATTTTCTTCATTAAAATCATTGTCTTTTCCAACATTTTCATTATTATTATTAGAAGTATTAGAATTTATACTATTATTATTATTATTATTAGAAATTAATTCCTCTTCTGAAAAAGAAGCGGCACAAAAAGCCAAATATACTATTAATGTATATTGATTATACCCCACAAAAGGTGTAGCACGTGGTGTATCCCCAAGCATACGAGCGTTAAGTTCAATTAAAACAGGCATTCCTTTATTATTACTTTGAGGACGTTCATCTATACGAACCTCACAGTGTGAACATCCTTGCCTCATACCAAGAACATCAATACATTGCAAAGTATATGCTACTACACGTCTTTCTTCACTATTTTCAGGTAATTCTGCCAAATTATGTACAAATTCAAGACGATCATATAAAAGACTTGTAGTATGATATCTAGTAGGTAATTTTCCACGATGTTGTTCATAATATGCACGTCGAAGTTTTTCTTCATATGTAGGAAAAAGTCTTGTACTGTATACATTAAATGGAAATTTCCAACTTTTCCAAACATCGGAAACAACATGTTTTCCTTTATAACTTACAACATTTACAACATATTCTTGACCTTCAATATATTCTTGTAATAACATATGTGAAGCATCTGTTAATTGTGTAGTTTTAACTTTTTGACATACTGCAAAGGCAGCATCAATTTCTTCTTCATTATGACAAAGCGTAACAAATTCAGATCCAGCACCACTTACAGGTTTAACAATAACAGGAAAAGGAATTCCTTGTTCTCGTTTCCATTGTTTTATAGCAAATAAATCATATCCAGAAATACCTCGAATATACGCTAAACCATGTTCTTTAAGAGCCCTTTGCATACCTGATTTATCTTGTCTATACTTAATAGAAGTATAGGCATCATTTCCAAACAGAATACGCCTACGATTTCGTAGTGGTTGTGGTAATTCACCAATATTTTCTCTTCTTCCTACATGTGTTGCTGCTGTTGTTGTTGTATTTGTTGTTAATGTTGTTGCTACATCATACAAATTTTTACCTCCTGAAGATGAAAATATACTTTGTCTTTCCTTATCAAATCTAGGAATTGTAATTGAAAGGCGTGGTGGTGGGCGCAGTGAGCCAAAGTGTCTGGCATGCAGATAATCCACGAGAGGGGCAAGTCCATCTACGGCTGTGACAATTCCAATAATATCCACAAATCCTTCCGCTAATATTCTTTTTTGATAAAACTCCTCATAGACGTCAAAGCTCGCCGCAATCCCGGGTTTACCATTAAGGAAAAAAATTTCAAACCCAGGACCATTATTAATACGCTCCGCTACTTTTGCCCAAGTAAGAGATGGGTAGCCGTTACATGTTTGATTTATATATTCACGTTGAAAACAAGGGAGCATTGTTTTATCAATTGGGAGCATCGACTCCTGTAAACTTCGCATGTACTCTCGCTGCTGTGAGAATACCTCAAGGGCTATCACACATGGGCGTTGTTTGCGTCTTAACTCTTCTATATTTATTTCTTCTCCAATTTTTTGAAAAGGAACAGGGCGAGTCCCCGCCTCACGTGGGATGCCGGAGATAAAATTATTTTCACTGGATTGTTGCATGTAAAGAGAAAGAGAAAGAGAAGGAAAGAGGTCTCACTTTTTTTTTTTTGAAAATGATAATAATTGTAAAAATTGAATAATGCAAAAAAAAAATATATATATATATATATATATATATATATTTTTTTTTTTGATTTTATATACTTTTTTTTAATCTTTGATTTTGAATTGATTGGTGTGTCTCTGATCTAACCTTTCTTTTTTAGGCACTAAAAAAAAAAAAAAAAAAGCAAAAAAAGAAATTTTTAGCTTTTCATGCTCTCAAACTTTAATTTTTTCAAACGTTTCTTTTTTTTTTTTTTTAGCATTCCGCAAAATTTGTTCTATAAACTCAGAATCTCGATCTCCCTTCTCCCCCAAAATAAAAAATAAATAAAATAAAAAGGTACAATAATTTTTTTTTTTTTTTTTTGTGACAACATTTCCTTAAGACCTCATCAAATAGGAATATATATATATATATATATATATATATTCCTTAACAAAACTAAATATGAAATTGGATTTATCGTACACAGACATGGAGGCTTTAAAATAAATATATTTTCTTTGTTTTTTCTCTCATTCAAATACTTTCAAACAACATAAAGCAATGACAATGAAAATTAAAAAAAAAAAAAAATAATAAATAAATAATAATAATAATAAAAGAAAGCAATAACAACAACAACAGCAACAAGAATAAAAAAAGAACAAATCTTTCTTACCTTTTAAACAGTAAGAACAATATTTTCCTCTTTTTCAGGAATTATTTCTTTATGTGATTTACACCCCTTTTCAGCTTTTGGGGTGTTGTTATCATTATTATTATTTTCTTCTTCATCTTCAATAGCCTCATCTTCGAAGTAAAATATATCATCATCTTCATCTTTTTTATTATTCTCTTCTTCTTCTTCTTCTACTTCTTCAATTTTATTATTATTACTACTAATATTATTATTGCGTACACCATGCGTTTGAGTTTTAACCTCTGGTAATTGGAATTTTTCACCTTTGTTATTTATAGAATTCGCAATAATATTATTACTATTATTATTATTATTATTATGACTACCATTAGTAGTTGTAGTACTATTTGTAATAAGACCTGTATTCATATTAGCCCTTTCACCATTTCGTAAAGATGATTTGGGTGGATGTAAAGGAAAAACAGATGCAAATGATTCCGTATCCTCAAACTTTGCCCGCTCATCCGCATTCATATTATTCCATATATTTCGTATACGTGCTAAAAATGCCCTATTCGCACATGCTTTTCCTGACATAATAAGTCCATGACGAAAACATTGCTTAAAATAAAATCTTCGAAATGCCGATAATGATCTTGGTGGAGTTGATATTGGAGCATAAAAACAAAAATTAAGGGCTGCTTTTTGTAAATCAGATAAGGAAGCCCATCTTTCTACTAATTCCTCACGTGATAATCCGTAATCACGAGCACCATAACGAATATAAAGATGTGCTCCACCCACAGGACGCATTTCAACTGTACGTTCAAAACAATAAAATTTTAATCGAGCATCTTTAGAAAGTGTAAACCAACGAGGAATTTCTTCTTTCGATTTTCGTAGGGTTGCCTCAACTGAACCACCACATTGAATAATATATTTATAATATTCTTGATTATAATATGTAATGGCAGGACTTGTGAGGGCTCTTACTTCTTTTAGTGCTGTAACACCACACATAAGTTTTGCTCCAAAAAGTCTTTCAAGTTCATACGTCCGACGTAATTCTTCTCTACGATTTAATGCTTTTTTAAATATTAATTTACGTTCTTCTGGTTTTAACTTTTCAAATGCCCGCATAATCGTTGGGCGTTGATATTCTGCCAATTCCCGCACCATATCTCGAATTTCTTTTTGTCGCCCACGTTCAATAAGTTCCTCATCTTTTATAGGCCCCTGACGCACTGACCACGATCGCATTGGTGGGCAAATATCAAAATTATTTCGATTTAAAAGTAAAAATGCCTGTAATTCCTGCAGAGGTGGAGGTGACTGGCGGGAGGTGCAAAAATCACGCAATAACTTTTCCACATTTTGATGATAATAAATATTAATATTAATTTCACCTGTTTTTTTATCCGTGTATCGTCGCCATTCTTCTTTAGATGGGGGTTTTGTGCCTGTACTTTCAATTAATTCTATTAAATGTTTTCTGTTTTCACGTTTTAATATTTCATTTTCTACATATTGTAAAATACGACGCACCACACACCCTGGTGCCTTCCGCATTCCATTAAACGCCGTCATTGTCTCTTCCATAGATTTATTTTTATAAAATACAAATCTTTTTACATTATCTGGAAAATATCGAATGTGTTCTTCAATACTTTGTGTAACTTTTTCACGAAATTTATTACGACGATGATAGAAGACATCATCTCGAACACGAATCGCTCGTTTACTTTTTGGTCCTTTTTCAGCTTCTACAAGTCGTTGATTGTTGAGAAAATTATATTTTTTTTGATTACCTTTACGAGTGTCTCTAGAAGTACCTGGTGAAGGATAAGTGGCAACATGACGAGAGGAAAAAAGTATTGGGGTGAGTATAGGAAATGCAAATAAGACTCGCCGCATTATGTGTTTTAATATATATATATATATATATATTAAATTAATTAATTATTAAGTTATAATAATAAATGATGATGATGAAATAATTTATTTATTTATTTTTGTTTATTTATTTCTTTTCACTCTCTTATTAAAATCCTCTTCCTCTTATTTTTCTTTTTTCTTTTTTGAAAAAAGAAATTTGTTTTGTTTTTTTTTTCTTTATTTTCGTGGCTCACTAATAATGTAAGCTTAGCGTTGAAAAAACGCAGACGAAAATATTTAAAAAATAAACAAATAAAAATAATAATGAAAAAAAAAAAGCACACCAAAACAAGTAAAGAACTTTAGATGAAAAAAAAAAAAAAATAGAAAAGTGTGTTTTTTTTTTTTTTTTGTATAAAAGACTCCTTCCCTCCTCCTTTTACACTTTTCTAAATTCTTACACCTTAAGAATCCTTATTGTAATTTTGCTTCTTTTCTCAAGCCCTATTAATAATACAATTCGCAAAAAAAAAAAAAAAAAAAAAAAAATGAAAACAAATATATATGTGAATTTGCAAATAATTAAAAAAAAAAAATATATATATATATATAGTTTGATCTATTTTTTCTTTGAAAATTTAAAAAATAAGATATAAATCAAAAATAACAATTATAAATATATAATATTTCACTATTCGCGTGTCATAAAAAAGAAATATACAAAATTAAAAATAAAAAAAATATATATATATCGAAGGTCTATTATTATCCTTTGATATCTGCATTTTACATAAATATTTATATATAAACTTCATGCAGCGATATTTAACAAAACAAAACAAAACAAAAAAATTAATTTTGGGGTGGCACAATTTTTCTAGGTCGACCACGTTTTCGAATAACTGGAATATGAGATTCTAATTCTTTTGATATTTCTACTGATTTCATTATATTAATACTACTTTCATTACTAAAATTATTACTTTCCATTTTATTATTAACTTTAGGTGTATGTTGAAGTGTAGAAGAAGTTATAACATCTTTTGTTGAATTATATTCACTGGGGAAATGAGTTTTATTTTCAAAAGGATATTGAAATGCCATTTGTTGAAGAATATTAAGGTATTCAAAAGGTGGAAATTTTTGTATATTTTTATTTATTTCTTTTATTTTCTCGTTATTATTGTTACTATTATTATTATTATTATTTTCTTCAATATTAAAACTTTTACAACATTCACAGTAAAAATTATAAAGTTCTGCAGGAGATGAAGCTTTATTTAATATACGATAAAAATTTTCATATATTGGTGCATGTATTTGAGCAAAACAACTAAAAGAAATTTGTGAGGATTTAGAAATTTCTTTAAATAATCGAGGAGGTTTAGGTTTATTATTATTACTATTATCAATATTATTATTATTATTAAAAGACGATAACATCCATTCAGATAAATAAATTAATTCTTCATGTAAACGTCTTAATCGTTGATATGTTACCAACGGTGGTGTTAACGCTCGAACTTCATCACGGGCAAAAAATATCAATAATAAACCTTTTCTAGATATAATATCAATAAAAACTTCTTTTTTAAATTTTTCAAAATTTTCACATAAAACACGATATATATCAATAGTATCTTCTACTTTCATTTTTTGAAAAATATCCCATAAAAAAGTTAATTGAAGATCTTCAATTTCTCCATTTACTGGATTAAGTAAGCCTCGTTCCATATGATGAGAATTATTATTATTATTATTATTATTATTATTTAATTCTACTTCACTTGGTTCCACCAAACGCATATAAAATTCATCTCGTGCATAATGCGTTCTCCTTTCATCATCTACTATTGGGATATCATTTATATCTTCACTATTATAATAATTACAATAACTATTATTATTATTATTATTTCCTTCTTTAGTTAATTCTTCCACTTCAGATGTTGGTTTCCATTCTTCTGGCCAATGCAATGTCACCCCACGTGTTAATTTCTCTGAATATTTATTATTATCATTATTATTAACATTATTATTAATAATAGAGGCTAAATCAAACTCCGCCTCTGTAAGAGTTGGATAAGACTCATATGAATTAAAAGGAGGTCGTTGTGGGGAAGGTAATGAAAATATATTACGATTATAAATAATAAAAGCATGCCAAAGTGCATTTGGATTATTAAAAGAAGATTTATTTACAAAAAGAAATTTCCATAATATATCTTGAACACCAATAGAATAAAAATTCATTTTTTCAGGTCCTCGAAAAAGATTATCTGGAATTATTAAAGATTCTATTTCATTATTTTCATCTTTACATAGATATTTAGAATTACTAGAAATTACGAGTTGTAATAATTCTAATAATTCATCTTGCCAAATAGTTTTATCTGAAATAAATCGATGTAAAAGATAACGTAAAATTTTATATTCACCTACAACTATTTGATATTGTGGTGACTTCTCACCATTTACTTGCAATTTATTTATCCATTCATTATTATTATTAAAAAGTTTTGTTATCATCCAATCATCTAATAAATTCATTTGTTTAATTCTATCTTCGGCATTTAAATAGGTAACGATATTTGTATGATAATCTTTAAGAAAAAATAACATTTCTTGCATATTCCATCTATTAAAAATATTTTTTTCTTTTTTATTTTCATTAGAAGTTAAAGATATTTTATCTTCTTCTTTATCTTCTTTTTGATCTTTTATGGAACTTAAAACTTGTGTTGTTTTCGATAAAATCGATGCATTACACTCTTCATCAGGTAAAGATGAATAATTTTTATTAGAAATACTTGAAGAAGTATTAATAACTGTAGAATTATTATTATTATTATTATTTAATTTAAAACTCATGAGTGAAGAGTTTATTGTTCCACATAGTCGTTTAGAATTCCAAAGTGTAATATATGATGTATGTTTATTATGATATTTAGTTAAATATCTATGAAAAATCAAAAATGAATATAATGAAGAGGTTTGTTTGACGTAGCGTTGTTGCATTAAAAAAAAAAAATAAAAACAATAAATGAATAAAAATTCAAATACTTTCTTCCCTCTTTATCTCTATGAAACTTTATAAATAGAAAAAAAAAAGGAATTAGAAAAAAAAAAAAACCTTATAGATATTCTTCTCTTTTCATTACTAAAGGTTCAATATAAATCACAGAAAAATATATACATGCACAGAGAGCAAACCAAAAAAGGAATGCATTTTAATATCATATCAAAATTATTAAAAAAAATAAAAAATAAAAATAAAAAGAAGAGGAATTCTTTCGTCACAGTTCGAAACAGATATATATTATATTATTATTATATAATATAAATTAATTATATATATATATATATATGAGAGGGGGAAAGGGGAAAAATAAAAATAAAAAGAATAAAAAATAAAAAGAATAAAAAGACAAATTGTATCACATCTACTCCTTTTTCTTGTAGAGAGTGTGTGTATGCCTTTATTTATTTCTTCTTTTCTCTCTCTATATTGTAGAGCAGCTCATTATTACCAACCGAGAATTTTAATTTTAATTTCTTATTTCTATTCTCACTTCTATATCACAGGTCACATGGCATGCTTCAGTATTCATATGATCTACACAAAAGAGAATAATAATAATTATTACTATTATTAGTTAAACAAAAAAAGAAAAAACAAGAAGAACAACAGCAACAAAACACACAAAGATAAAATGACATATATATATATATATATATATATATATATATATACAAATAACTCTTTTTTCGTTTTCGTTTTTTCTTTTTTTTTTGCTATTTTGATTTTATTTTACTTATTTCACTTCCAAGTTGACTGATTCTTTACCTCAAGGTAAAAGTGGGGGTTAACCTATTAACTTCCAATTTTTTTTTTTTTTAATCATCATCTATTCATCTATCTCTTTGCTAACTTCTTTATTTATCATTTATCTATTTTTTTTTATTTTTTCTTCTTTTTTTTTTTTTCTATTATTATTATTATTTTTTTTTTTTTGTTTTCACTTTACTCTAATAACCATTTTGCTCTTCTCTCTTTTGATTTCGTGGTCTCCCACCCCCACCCATTCCCATTCCAGCAAAACCAGCAATTCCTTGATTCATATTATTATTATTATTATTATTATTATTAGAGCGTCGTCGGCCATATCCTACACTTTGTTGTTGTTGTTGTTGGGCTGCATTATTGCGTTGTATTTTATTTTCATAAAATTCATTCATTGGCTGCGCTGATATAATTGCCTCATTTCCATTTCCATACCCACGCCCCATCGATCCCTTATTATTATTATTTTTATTCTTATTATTAATATTATTATTATTATCATTCTCACTGAAGCATAGGAATCTACTTTGTGTGTTGCCCTCAAATTTCTCACGGACTTCTAAATCCCGCCGCGCCTCCGCATCGGTTGGCCGCAGTCGTAATAATTCTTCTGTTTCTCTTACTTTTGTAATTCTTGCAATTGGGGCTGTTGGGGCCTCTGTGTTCCAAGAGAAAATATTAAGTCCACCTTTTGAAAGTCGTGCTTGCTGTAATTGTGGTGGGGTTACGTTGTGGGGGATTTCATTACTTGGGGGAAAGTAATCTTTTTCTTGTAAATATATGTGTTCATTATCATTAGATGGTTGATATTGATATTCATTTTGTTGATAGGAGTACTCTGAGAGTTGTTGTTGTTGTTGTTGTTGTGGTTGTTGTGATTGATAGGAATATGGTGGATATGCATACTCTGATGCCTGTGATGACTGTTGTTGATATTCTTTTTGTTGTTTTTGTTGCTGTAACTCTCGTGTTGGTTCCTGCTGGACGGCGAATGGGGCAGACATATAAGTTGGCTGGAGTTGATGATTTAATAAATTATTATTATTATTATTATTATTATTATTATTATTATTATTCATCATTACTCCTGGTGCGTGACGGCGACCACGGACTCTATCAGGGCGCCCCCGCTGCTCACTCTCTAGTCCAATATTAGCTAACATGACTTCTTTAGTTATTTATATTTATATATTTATATATATTTCTTTTTTTTCTTTTCTTTTTTTTTTTTCTATCTATAGCTTTATTATTGATATAATAATTATTATTATTCGACGGGACTGTGACTCTAAAAAAACTAAAAGGCTTCGCAAAAAAAAAAAAAAAAAAGCAAAATATTTAAAACGAAAAAAAAAAAAATATATATATATTTTTTGGAGTAAATGTCAAAACAACATTTTAATCAAAAGTTTATACAATTTTTTTTTTTTTTTTCAATAAAATGTTAAACAGAAATTTATTTACTTCCCTAACTTTTCTCTATTCATACATTTCTTTTTTTTTAATCTCCCCATTATATTCTTTTTCTTGTTCTAATAAAGAAGAACTTGTTATAAGCAGAATTTCCTTATTGATACAAAAAGAAAATGATTAAAAAAAATAAATAATAATTAAAAAAAAAACCCAAAATGCGATAACGACAATAGACATATAATTAATAATAATAATAATAATAATAATATGTATATATATATAAAACTAAAAAAAAAAAAAATAGAAGGATAACGAGTGTATAATACACTTTTCTAAAACGATAAGCGAATTTCTTTTTTTCTTCTCTTAGATTTCCTTTTTTTTTTTTTTCACTGAATACTAAGAAAGTAATAAATAATAGAGAGATACTACTTCTTCATCGCCATCTCACTACTCAAACAGGATGGCAAAAAACAAAACAAAAAAGATAAGATAAAAAAATAATATTTTATTAATAAAGAGTAACACGTCGTCGTGCACGTAAACCTGGATTTTCTCCTGATATCCATGCTGAGATAGACCCTGGTTTACCATAACCAGATTGTTTATTATTATTAAACTGATTAGACTTAGACTTAGACTCTTTAAGGTTAACTTCTTCAGCAAAAGCCACAAGTCGGCGTTGTTGCGATAACATTTCCACTTCACGTAATTGTAATAATAAAACAGAATTAGGTTCTTCCATTAATTCTACACTACTCATCATTATTACACGTAATGCTTCAGGAATATTTTTACTTCGAATAGGAGAACAAAAAACTGTTCGATAATCAAGAAGAACAGAAAAATAAGGTTGTTGTTCTCCATCATTTTTTGTTGTAAGAGTTCCAAAATACATTGATATTCGTGAACCTTTTTGAATAGATTCACGAAAAACTACATTGTTTTTACGATGAACTTCAAGAAACATTTCATCTCCTTGATCTTTAAAACAACGTATATATGGTAATAAGTTATATAATACTTCTGCACCTAATGCTCTTTCATCTACACTTAATGAATATCCATTTTCCTCACCTATAATATTACTATCCCAATTATTTTCTTCTTTTTCTTTTTCTTTTTCTTCATCATCATCATCAAGATTTTCAATTTCTCTGAAAGATACAAAAAATTGACATGATGCCGTACTCTCAAAGTTATCAATAACAAATTGAACCCCAGATAATGCCAAACCATCATAGGAAGGACCAACACACACTTTTGAAATCGCCAGAGCATTTCGTGCCTCCCAAGTTGAACCTCCAATAAATTTCATAACTCCATATCTTTCATCTACATGCATAGAAGCTGAAGAAACCCAAGAACTGTTAATTCCCTTCGCCCCAATAGGTACAGCTGCAAGAGTAGCAGGAATTACAGATATTATAGGTTCTGGAGGGGTAATTCCAGGTTCAACTTCTTCTTCAATTAAAATATTAAGAAATACCAAATTAGAAGCAGGTTTAGCATTTGGTACCCCAAAGGATAATGCAAAAGAAAATGGTATATCAGAGTAAATTTCATCAGGAGGAGATACGAGAAAAGTAGGTTCACTCTTTCCAGAAGAAGGATTTGAATTTTTTAATTTCATACTACTTCTATTTGAAGTTCTAAAATCATTATTACTGTCGTCATTGGGAATAATTAAAGGAGAAGCTACTTTCTCTGCTGTAGATGATACAGATGGAGTTGTTAATGCATAATTAACAGAGTTTATAGAATTTTTATTTTTTTCTTCATATTCTTGTTCTAATAGATTTGAAGATGCATCTGGAGTTTCACCATTTGTATCATCAGGACGTGTTATTACTGGTGTAGGCTTTCGTGAAGAATTAGGAGTCACAGAGTCCCATAAACCTCCAGGTGTAGGATCACGTGGTACGTACTCTAAATTATAATTTAATGGTACTTCATTTTGAGAATATATTCCATTTCGAGGACGAATTCCAACATTAGCATTTAAACTTGGAATAGATATTCCATATGGAGGTGGATTCGGTGTACATTCACGAGAGTTTAGGGCAGAATAATTATGTAAAGATTCTGTAGCAGTTTGCTTATGAGATGGATGAGCAGAAAAATAATTTAATACCTGAGCTGGAGTAGCAGCTCGAGAATTTTTTGTCGAATAATTATGTAAAGATTCTGTAGGAGTTTGCTTATGAGATGGATGAGCAGAAAAATCATTTAATACCTGAGCTGGAGTAGCAGCTCGAGAGTTTTTTGTCGAATAATTATGTAAAGATTCTGTAGGAGTTTGTCCATTTTTAGGGAATTCATTCCCTTCTTCATACGATGATTTTTTATTTTGCCCTTCTTTTTCAGGTGTTGGAGATAACTTCCATATCCATGGAGTTAAAGATCCAGGTACAGGTTTTTCATATGTATCATTAAGAGGAAAGTTAGAATTTTCAGCATTTTTACTTTCCATAGATAAAGCTTCATATTCCTTTTTTGGAGTTGGTTTTAATGAACTTTTTAAACTCGTTTCCCTTGATGGTGATTGTTCTGAAAAAACCATTAAAGCCTGCGTCGGTGTCGGATCACGTGCATTTGAGCTTGTCCGAGTTGTATAATCTTGAATCTGCTCCTCTCGTAATATTTGTGCCCCAACACTCCCATTCATATTTACATCATTTCCATTAATTCGTTCTATATCACCTGGGAAGGAGTGAAGGTGGGGGGTGCTGTGGTGGGAGGGGGAGAAAGATTGCAAGGATGCCCCTAACTTAGAAACAGCAGAGGAGGGCACATGACTTTCAAAAACTTCAGGAAGTTCTTGCGTGTCCGTTAAGGAGGGCCCCATCTCCTCTCGCCTTAACTCCCCACCCAACCCCGACTCTAACTCGTGCCTTCGCATCACACAATAATGCCTCTCGACAGCATCCAACACAAGCCTGGAGTTATCGAGGCGAGGTAAATATAACTCCACCCGCACACTATACTCTCCTGGAGGTAAGGCAAGTTTATTACCCGAGGGCCATGTCTCTTTGGTGGTGTAGACAGGCCGCTTGTATCGCTCCTCATGTACTGTTACGTTAAGTTTTGAATCTTGTCTTCCACTTTTAACAACGGCAAACTCAAAATGACCATAATATGTGCCAGAGTGAGGAATAATAAGAAGAGTCATCAATATAAGATTGTTTTTTTTTTTTTTTTCGCTTTTGTTATCAAATTAATACAAAAACCCTACTAAAAAATTATATTAACTTCTTAATCTCAAAACCTTTCCCCCAATAAGCAGTAAAGTAAAGAAGAAAAACAATAATAAAAAAAAGCAAAAAAGAAAAAAAAAAATTATGAGTAAAAAGAACAAAAATTATAC
>JASANY010000733.1:0-19602 GCA_030849755.1 Trypanosoma avium
GCCACATGGCCGCGAAGGACCGCTCTTCAAAGCTATAGGTCGGTGTTAGCACTATGTTTCTAATGTTTAAAAAGGGGAAAAGAAGAAAAATCCACTGGTGGTCGTGACCCTTTGTCGTGACGCTTTGTGGCTTAAAGAAAAAGAAACGTCAAAAGTAACTAAGCAATGAACAGAAAAGTTTTTTGGGTATTTTTTGTGTGTGTGGAAAAAACCCGCCCCCAAAAAAAAAGAAAAAAAACCATGAGGACAGTCATGAGAGAAGTAACTAGGCAGACACATGCTGCCGTTGGTGTGAAGAGAGAGAGAAATCAAAAAATCATGGAAACCATAACTATGTGTTATTGTAGGCTGCGCTTTTTCTGTGTGTGTTTTCTTTCCTTAGGGTGCCGCTGATATTATTCTCCTACTTCTGCACGTATTTTTTTTTTTTTTTTTTTCTTTCTTTTTTTTCATCTCTGACACATACATAAATAAACACGCATATTTGCATTTACATACTTTCTTTGTATGTAATTTACACACAGTTAAAGGCTCCTAGAGCGAAATTTTAAATTTCTTTTTAAACAACAACAACAACAACTAATACCCATGCCCATCAAGGTCGGTATCAATGGCTTCGGCCGAATTGGACGTATGGTCTTCCAGTCACTGTGCGAGGAGGGTCTCCTCGGCACTGAGATCGACGTGGTGGCTGTGGTGGACATGAACACTGACGCTGAGTACTTCGCGTATCAGATGAAGTACGACACAGTGCATGGCAAGTTCAAGTACACTGTGACAACGGCGAAGAGCGATCCCTCCGTGGCGAAGGATGACACCCTGGTGGTGAACGGACACCGTATTCTTTGCGTGAAGGCGCAGCGTAACCCTGCTGACCTCCCATGGGGGAAGCTGGGCGTGGACTACGTTATTGAGTCCACTGGCCTCTTCACGGCGAAGGATAAGGCGGAGGGTCATCTCCGTGGTGGAGCCAAGAAGGTTGTCATCAGCGCCCCTGCCTCTGGCGGTGCCAAGACATTTGTAATGGGTGTCAACCACCACGAGTATAACCCTTCTGAGCATCACGTTGTGTCTAACGCGTCATGCACTACCAACTGCCTTGCACCTATTGTGCACGTGCTGGTGAAGGAAGGTTTCGGCGTGGCGACTGGACTCATGACGACGATCCACTCCTACACAGCAACCCAGAAGACAGTGGACGGTGTGTCGATCAAGGACTGGCGTGGTGGGCGCGCGGCTGCGATGAACATCATCCCAAGCACGACTGGTGCAGCCAAGGCAGTGGGTATGGTGATCCCAAGCACTCAGGGCAAGCTAACAGGCATGTCCTTCCGTGTTCCCACACCGGATGTGTCAGTGGTTGACCTCACCTTCACTGCGTCACGCGACACGAGCATCAAGGAGATTGACGCCGCACTCAAGCGTGCCTCCAAGACATACCTCAAGGGTATCCTCGGTTACACTGATGAAGAACTCGTGAGCTCTGACTTCATCAACGACAACCGCAGCTCTATCTATGATGCCAAGGCCACCCTGCAGAACAACCTGCCCAATGAGCGCCGCTTCTTCAAGATTGTATCTTGGTACGATAACGAGTGGGGTTACTCCCACCGTGTGGTGGATCTCGTGCGCCACATGGCCGCGAAGGACCGCTCTTCAAAGCTATAGGTCGGTGTTAGCACTATGTTTCTAATGTTTAAAAAGGGGGGGGAAAAAAATAGTAATTTACCTCTGTGCGATTTGTTTGCTGTAAATCTTTTTTTAAAAAAGTAAATTAGGTTACTTTTTTTTTTTTAGTTATCATGTAATGGGAAATTAGGAATTAATGGGGGTCCGTGTATTTTAATGAATTTCGTGAATTTTTTTCTTTTATGTTTAGAATGTGGGTTTTTGTTTATTTATTTATTTATTTTTTTTTTGAATTGTATTTAGGAAGTTTTATAAAAATCCTTTTTTTTTTCTTTTTCTTTTTGTCTAGTTTGTTTTTTTTTTTTTTTGCTTTCTTTTTCTTTTTTTTTTTTTCTCTAATTTATAAATTTTTTTTTTTTTTATTAGTACCTTTTTTTTAGTTTGATTTGAAATGCGACGAACAGCTCCTATTCGTTGGACATTTTCTAATAATACAGGCCATTATAGTCCTCCTATCTATATGCCTTTGGTGTATGCTAGTCGTGTTACAAATCAGAAACAGTTAGTATTTACACATCCAAAAGATCCTAAATATGGTTGGAATACTCATATTGAAGAATTAGCATCTCTTCATCCTGGTATTTTAGGTCCTGGTCGTCGCACACCTCAATTAAATTGATATAATCGTGGAGGTATTGTATGTGAAATACCTCCTGTTCCTGTTTATCGCCGACATATATGGTGCCAAGGATATTCCCATTTTATTTTACAACATGCAAAAATATTTATTAAATGCCCTCCTGGAGAAGTTGTATGTTGCAAATGGTGTCGACTTAAATTTATTAACATGTCAACTGAAGATGATAATGATGATGATTGGAAAGAAGAAGAGCATAAGATTTCAACAACTCCTGAAACAAAAGAAGATTTAATGCAACCTATTCGTGATATTGGAGGTGTTTTACGTGATCGACCTTTTCAAGATGGTAAGGAACCTGACCCGCATGTTTATCGATCTGTATTTAATCCAGAGCGTTACCGATGGAAGCATCCACATCATAGATATGAAGTACATCCAGCATATGCTGGAACTAAGAATAGTAAAGATGGGAAAACATCTCATTAGAAGTTTAAAAAAAGAAACAAAAAATATATAGAATATTTTAAAAGAAAAAGTATTTATATTTATTTATTTATTGGGATATTAGTAAGGGTAAAAAAAAAAGTATAGAGGGATATGAGGGGGGTGGAGTGGGGGGATCAAGGGTGTGGGGTATTCTTTGCGTAAACGTAGAAAAACCTGTAATGGCTTAATCTCTAGTATTAGTGAATAGTAGTTATTTATTTTATTTTATTTTTTCCTTTTTGATTACCAAGGTATGTATCTGCAGAGTGTATAAGATAGTATTAAAGAAGGATCTTGATTCGCCTTTTTTTTTTTTTAATCTATGATCTGAGTAAGAGTATATTAAGAAAATAGAATCAGAAAAGTAAAGAGTAGAAGAAATACAATTTTTTCTTAGTGTGTTTGTATTTGTGTTTGTGAGAGAAAGAGAGAGTAGTATCATTTTGTATTTTTTTCTTTTCTTTTTTATTGTAAAGTTTTTTTTTTTTTTTTTTCTTTCCAGGCTTTAAGAGGAGGTTTTAATAGTTGAAGAAGTAGTTAAGAAAAAAATATATATATATATATATAGATAGAGAGAGAGAGAGAGAGAAAGAGATAGAGAAGGCAAAAACACAAAAATAATAATAATAAATGGAAAAATTTTCTTTAGGAATTCCTTCCTATGATGAATCTATTCCTGAAACAGCTTCTACTTTAGAAGCTCTGCGTGAAGGAATGCTTCTTGATCGTATTGATTCTTGTTATAAGATGCAACCACGTAAGCTTTCTCTTGTTTTGGGTGATAAAGGATTATCATATTCTCCATCAAAGAAGTCAGGGCAACAAGTAATGCTATTTGCAGATATTGTTGAAATATCTAGAGAAGAACCATATTCAAAAAAGTATCGAAAAACAAATTTAAACGCAACAGAAAGTACTATGGTTAATATTCGTAATAGTAAAGGTAAACTATGGCAATTTGTTTTTCATAAAAAAAGTACTTGTGATGCTTGGTTTAATGCTATTGCATTAGTTTTACAAAATAGACAAGGTGATAATCAAAATAATGATTTAGATTGTCGTATACTTTTTATGTGGGATCGTGCAGATCGTAATTTTGATGGTAAACTTTCTTTAGATGAAGTTAAAAAACTTCTTACAAGACTTAGTTTTACTTCTGTTAAAGATTATGATTTACAAAAATTATATAAAAAATGTGATGTTTCAGGTGATGGTAGTTTAGATATAGAAGAATTTAAACTTCTTTATATGCTTCTTGTTGATCGTCCAGAACTTAGGGATATTTTTGATGAATATGCTATATCAGATTCAGAAGAAGGTATGTCAATAAAAGAATTTGAAGATTTTCTTCTTAAACAAGGTGATACTATTGAATCAGGTCAAGAACATTTTAAAAGATTAGGTATTAATAATAATAATAATGAAAGATTATCATTTCCTCTTTTTACAGTTTTTTTACTAGATTTTGTACAAAATTCTGTATTTCATCCTCAATCTGAAAAAATTATAGATGATATGAATTATCCATTAAATTATTATTTTATTAATAGTTCACATAATACATATTTAACTGGAAATCAGTTAGGATCTTCAAGTTCTATATCTATGTATCGAGAAACTTTATTGTCTGGTTGTCGTTGTGTAGAAATAGATTGTTGGGATGGTCCTGATAATAATCCTATTGTTTATCATGGTCATACTTATACATCTAAAATAAGATTTGAAGATGTAATTGAATCTATAAATGAAAATGCTTTTCAAACTTCAGAATTTCCTGTAATTATTTCTCTTGAAGTTCATACTTCTCCAGAACAAAGTAAAATTATGGCAGATATTATGCAACGTATATTTGGTGAAAAACTTGTAATGACAAATGAACTTAATAATATAAGTTATACACCTAATGGTTTACGTAAACGTATTTTACTAAAATGGAAAATGCTTAATATGGATTTTGATAATACTTCAGAAGATAATGAATTAGATGAAGAAATTCCTAAAAAAAATGTTTTATCTACTTCTTGTCCAGAACTAAGTAGATGTGTTGCAGTAAATATTTTTAAAACAAAAAATTGGGGTAAAGATTCAAAATTTTATAATGTTCAAAGTTATACTGAGGTTAAAATACGTGAGATAGCAAAAAGTTCAATAAAAAATATGCAATTACAAAATACAAGAATGTTAACTAGAGTATATCCTAAAGGAACTCGTGTAACTTCTTCTAATTATAACCCAATGACTGCCTGGTCTTTAGGATGTCAATTAGTTGCTTTAAATTTTCAAACATGGGATGAACCTCGTCGTATAAATGATGGGATGTTTTCACATAATAAACGTTGTGGTTATGTTCTTAAACCTCCTTTTCTTATTAATCCAGAGGGAAATAATAAACCTACACGATATAATTTACGTATAAAAGTTATTTCAGGTGCACAATTACCACGACCTGGACTTAAAACAAAAGGAGATCTAGTTGATCCATATGTAAAATTAAAAATTATGAGTGCTGAAGAAAGAACTTCTGCACAAACAAAAACTATTTGGAATAATGGACTTAAACCAGTATGGAATGAAATATTAGAATTAGAAGGTGTTTGTTTTGAACTTGATATTTTAATTATTCGAGTGATGGATGCAAATATTGAAGGTGATGTTGAGGTATGTGATGCTAAAATACCTATAAATTTACTTCGTAATGGATATCGTGCGGTACCCATGTGTCTTTGTGCTAGTGGGTTACCTTTACAAACAGCGACTGTGCTTTGTCATTTTGAGCTTACTCTTCAAGATAAGAATACATAAATTTTGGTGTTTTGAAATATATATATATATATATTAATTTTTTGTTTAATTATTATTATTATTATTATTTTTTTTTTTAACCCTTATTTTTTAATCTAACTTTTTTTTTACTTCATTTCTAAAAACATAAAGGTCTCAAAACATATATATATATATATATATATTCTTTATAATTATACAATTATACTTCTTGAAAACTTTTTCTACTAATATTTCTTTTATTCCTTTCCCTTTCTCTCTTTATTTTTCCTATTATTACTTTTTATTTTTAGGTAACACCGTTTTTTTTTTATTTTTATTATTATTATTATTTTCACTATAATGCGTATTATTCCTTTACTTCTCATTACCTTTATATCACTTGTAGAAAATGTAAATGCAGTTTCAGGTGATATGGAGTGTGGTACGGCGATGGCGTGTTTCCCTTGGGCTGGCAGGGATGCAAGTGTTCCGTGCGTGCGTGGGCGTCGAATTAATCTTCGATTTATATTAGATTCCGCTAAAACAGATGTAACAACTGAAAGTGGTGCGAATGCTTCTATTGTGTATGGGTTTTGTCCTATTGTAGATCGATTACAAATATTTTCATTAACACAGGCCCCATATTTAATGAGTATTATAAATGTAGAAGATATTCCAACACTGACGCAAGATATTGGTGAGAAATATATTTCTGTGTATGGGTTTGGTATGTCTAATAATACAATTGAACCACAAAAAGGAGTTTCTGCCGGGGCTGTAATGGCGGCAGTGAATGGAAGTAGTTTATGTGGTTCTTATCATTCTGTCGCTTTAGTGCATACATTAATATTAGATATAGGATTACATCGAGGATTATTTAATTATATTGGAGCTAGAGAAGCCTCGGAGGCACCAATTCAGCAATTACAATCAGAACAACATGGGGGTGAAAGTAATAATAATAATAATAATAATAATAATGTAAATAGTGATTCCGATAATCATGAAACAAATATTATTTCTGAAGTTGTGGTGCAACCGGCGATGGTTGGATTTAGTCCAACGTGTAATGAAAAAGATGAATGTATGTTTGATAAAAATAGTGTTTGTGTAGGAAAAGAAGTTGGAAAAAAAAATTGTGCAACTTGTTATAATAATCCTGAATCTATTAAAGATGCTCCTTTACAGGTATGGACATCCTATTATGGAACAGATTATAATGGTTACCCTATGCGAAGTAGTGGTTTAAATCCTTTAAATTATAAACAATTCGCCGCAAATACATTATTTAGAGATATGGCACGAACATTTAATAACATTAGGGATTGGAATATTGATCCACTTGCCTAGAAGGAATAAAATAAAATAAAATAAAATAAAGTGTTATGTTTGCACTAGTAGTATTTGTTTCAACTAATAAAAGTGACTCAATTAATAATAAAAATAAATATATACATATATATATCTTAGATAGAAATTATAAAATAAACACGCATGATTTTTTTTTTTTTTTTTTTAGACGGTCTTAAATGTGTAAAAAAGGGGGGAAAAAAAAGAAAATATATTTCGTTAAAGACACTCAAAAGAAAGATAAAAAAAAAATTATATTATATATATATATATATATATATAGGTATGTTCGTTCAAAAAGTAAAAGAAAATATTGTAGAAATCTTAAACTTTCTGCTATTTTGCTTTTTTTTTTTTTCTTAATCAGTTTTTCTCTTTTTTCAGCTACCCTCCTTTCTTTTTTTTTTTTTTGCTTTTTCCTTTTTATTATTTTTCTTTAAATGAATGAATATTATTATTATTATTATTATTATTATTTTTTTTTTTGAATGTCATCATTAGTTATAGTATTTTTTTCTTTTTGTCTTCTTTCTCTTTAAAAAAAAAAAAAAAAAAAAAAAAAAAGGAATAGATAGTATCTTTATTTTACAAAAAGAAAAAAAATAAATGAAAAACATTTTTTTAATTCCTTTTTTCCTAGTTAGTTTTCTTTCTTTACTTCAACTCTCACATGCAGCAAGTAATGAGTGTACACAAAAGACAGCTTGTCAACCTTGGGAAATAAGTAAACCTTGTTCTATTAATAAACGAATAGATCTTCGCTTGGGTATTCGCTCTGCTTCTCATAATATGCTTGCCTTTGGGTTTTGTCCTATTGTAGATGAATTACAAGCTTTTAATATATCTGGTATGGGTGCATTACTTTCTACATTACAAGGAAGTAATGCTTCATTTATTGTATATGGGCAGGGAAATGCTATAAATCCCACAGAAGATACTTCAAACGCAATATTATACGCTGAAACAAATGATAAATGTAAAACAGGTGAAGTGGCTGTGGTAAATTTTCTTTTACTTCGAATTTCAATGACAAAAGGTTTATATACATATTTAAGTAATACTTCTTATCCAGATAATTCTGGTTTTGATTCTACATGTGATAAATATGATAAATGTCTTTACTCTCCTGAAAGTATTTGTATTGGTTCAAATAGTAATAGAAATTGTGCAAAATGTTATTCTTCAGAATTATTAAAATCTGCTCAAACAACAGTATGGGCTTCATATTATGGTACAGATGTTAAAAGTAAATATTTTAAAAGTGGAGAATCTAATCCTGCACAATTTCAAAGATTTAGTATCGGTGCATTAGAGTCTATGTCAAGAGCTTTTGGGTAATTAAAGTTTATAATATTTATATAAAAAAAAAAAAAAATAATTATTATTATTATCAAAGTATAGTTCAATCAAAAAAAAAAAAGGGGGGGAGGGATGGATGGTTATATATATATATATATATATATATATTATTGAATTAAAAAAAGGAATATTTTTCTTATTATTATTATTATTTATCTTATAATTTTTACTGTATTAATTTCTTATTATTTTTTTCTTTCAATTCTCAAAAAAAAAAAAAAAAAGTAGTTAGAGCAAATAATTAAATTTAATCATTTACCCCATGTAATGTCTCATATATTTCGTATAATAGTAGCAACTTTTGGATTATGTGGAGCTGGAACTATTCTTTATAATAAATTAAAATCAGAAAAAACTTCACCAGAAGATCATAAAGAACTTGTACGATTAGCTGCTGTTGCTCTTTCTAGTGAAGTTATAGATACTGTTCTTATTCGTGATGAAAATTCACAAAAACTTCTTAAAGAATTTATAAAAAATGTATTTTTACATCCAGATGTTGTAAATGATATAAAACAATATGCAATAAGTGAATTTACTACAAATCAAACTACTATAACGGCATTACGTAAATTTATTGTAGAAGATATTATATGTGATACTTGGGTTGCGGATGAGTTAATTAGTATGGTAAAAGAAACTGGAAAAGAAATAATAGAAGATCGTACAATTCATCCTACACTTTCTATGCGTTTAATTAGTTCTGCAGCAATTGAAGGTTTGCAAAGTAATAATTTTAAAGAAGCTTTAAAAACTGCATTAAGACATTCATTTTGGCTTTCTTTCTTAGGACCTCCTCCTGAAAATATTAGAAAGTATAAAGTTTAAAGTAAAAAAGAAAATTGAATCTAAAATGATTCATGTATGTTTTTTTTTTTTTTTTTTCTCTTTTTTAATGCTATTTATCTGATATCCCCTAAATAATAATAAAAAAAAAAAGAAAAAAAAAACAACAACTAAAATTCATGAATTTTTTTTATAATTAATTTTATTTTTTTCCCAATTTTCTTTTTCTCTTAGTACGAAATGAATCGTTTTGAAGTTTCCCTCTGTCTTGCCCCACAAATTTCTAGTAATGGAATTGATTATAAGCCGGAGGATCAATTTCGACTTTCTTTAGGAAATATTACAACTCATGTGGATCACTTTATAAGTCATGCAACTCCTCGTCGTATATCTAATGCTATTTCAAATGTTGCAAATAATGCATCTGCATTTACACATCAAATTAATATTATTGTTGGGACGAAAGGTTCTAAAGATACATTAGTAATGCTTTTATCTGATTTAATAAATTCACATCATAGTAATAATAATAATAATAATAATAATAATGATGATATTCCATTACAGTGTATGATATTTGCCTCTGATGATGCTTCTGTAGTATGTGAAATTATTGGAAAAGAAGAAATGACTTCTGTAAAAGAAGTTATAAGTGGAATGCATCAAATTGTTTTAGTTGCATTAAAATATAAATATCGAACATTAACAATTGTTGTAGTAGAGCAATTGTCAACAACTTTAATATCTGCGATGCTAGGAAATGCATGGTGTAATTTATGGATTATATTAAATGGTGAGCAAACAATTGAATATTCGCAATCTATTTTACGTGAGGCTCTTGCAGTGCGGGAGGCGGTAAAAGGATTTCGATATTATTATTCTTCTGGTGATTTTGCTTTAAATTCTAAAAAATATTTTGAATTATTTTTACAAGCACGTGCTACATCAGATACGGAGGCAGAACAATTTATTTCATGGTGGCAACAGAATAATAATAATAATAATAATAATATAGAAAATAAAAAAGAAGAAAATATAGAAACATTAACATTAATATGTGAACGTCTTGCAAATGAAAATACGGAATTACAATCTGCACAATCTGAACTTCAAACACATTTAACAGAACGTGAAGAATACTTTACTAAAAAATTAGAAGAAAATGAGCAAGAAATATATCGACTAAAATATGCATTAAAAGATGCAGATTTAAAATTAAAAAAATCAAGTAAAACTGAAGAGAGAATCATAGAATTAGAGTCACAACTTGCTATTAAAGAGAAAGAAGTTCAAAATCAAATAGATCTTTTAGTAAATAATAAAAGAGAAACTGATAAACGAATTCAACAAATTCATTTTGAATATAATTCTAAAATTGAAAAATTATGTCATATGGATAATACATATAATATTGAAGAAAATAGAAATTCTCTTAAACGTGAATTATCAGAAGTTCAAGCAGAATTAAATGATCTTCAAAATCAATGGAATAAATTAAAGGAAGAGAATATGCAAAATGTTATAGAATTTCATGAGAAAGAAAAAATATGGCAAAAACAATTAAAACAAGAAATAGAAGAAAAACATATTATATTAGAAGAATGTAATCAACTTCGTAATACTATTAATTATCAAGGATCTAGTATGAATACTGTAAAAGAAGCTATTCAAGCAACTAGAGCATTACAAGAAGAAGAACTTGATGATCTTTTAATAAAAATTAAAGCTATTTCTTCAGTTAATTCTTCTATTGAACATCGTCGTGTCTCTCCAAGACCTTCTGTAAGTATTGATTTTAGAAATCGTATAAGAATGCTTTCACCAGCTTCAGTAGAAGAAAGTTATTTTTAATTTAAAGGATAACTTTGTGTTTTTTTTTTTTTTTATTATTAAATGTATTTTTTCTCTTGTTTGATATTCTTTAATATTGTGGTACGCATTTGTATTTTGTATTTTATATTTTGGTCTGTATATATATATATATATTCGTTTTTTTTTTTTTTTTTTTTTGCCCTCATTTTTAATGGAATTCCATTTTTTTTTTTTTTTTTTTTTTTTTTTTTGTGGTGTATATTTTTTTAATGATTATATAAACGTAAAAAAAATAATGAAGAAAAGTTATTAGAGAAAAAGAATTTTTTTTTTTTTTTATCCCTTTTATTGTTATTATTGGTTTTCTCTTTTCTTTTTTCTCTCTCTCTCTCTCTTTTTTTTTTTTTTTCTTCTTCTAGAGCTACAATTGGTATTTTATTTATTGACTGAATACACTATTGCACACCTACACACAAAAGATCAAATACACACAGTTAGGTATATTTATCTATATACCTATATATATATATATATTTTATTTAATAATAATAAAGATAATAGAGAGGGGTGCATAATTAGCATAGAATTAAAAAATAACAAAACCAAAACACCCAAAAAAAAAAAAATATTTATTATTATTGTTATTATTACTAATTAATTATTACATTACATTACATTAAAAAAACAAAAAAAAAACATACATACACACACACACACACACAGAGAGAGAGAGAGAGAGAGAGAGAGAGACTCACAAAGAAATGTCAGGAGATACAACTTCTGGTAATGCCGTACAACTTGTGTGTACGCAGCGGGGTTGGAAAACGTATAGAGTGCGTGGGCAGGTATTTGAAGTAGAGGATCGATACACATTAACTTCAGTTGCTGGCTACGGGGCGTATGGAGTTGTGTGTGCGGCCTGTGATGATTTAAACTTTCGCGATGTGGCTATTAAACGTGTAGGACATGTGTTTGAGGATTTAATAGATGGCCGTCGTATTTGGCGGGAAATAGTAATTCATCGTATTTTAAGAGAAAATGGTTGTCGAAATATATTAAACCTCACACGCATTGCCCCACCTAGAGATGGAATGTTGGAGTTTCGTGATTTATATATTGTAACCGATTTATATGATACCGATTTACATGCTATTATTCATCGTTCTAAAAATACTTCCATTGATGCCTTGCAAAGAATTATGGTACGAGTACTTCGATGTATTGCGGATATGCATCAAATAGGAATTATTCACAGGGATTTAAAACCAAGTAATATTTTATTAGGTGATGAACCCAATAGTGATAATGCTGTCGTGTGTGATTTTGGTTTAGCACGAGCTGGAGTTTTAGATATGAAAGAACCTCTTGATTTAACAGATTACGTTGTCACGCGTTGGTATCGGCCTCCAGAACTTTTATTAATGTGTCAATATAGTTTACCAATAGATTTATGGGCAATTGGGTGTATTATGGCGGAATATGTAATGGAACGTCCTTTATTTGGTGGGAGGGATTATGTACATCAATTACAATTAGTAATTTCTAGTATTCCTGTTACAGGTACAGGATTTATTGAAACAAGCAATGGTAACGCCTTAACATTTATGAATGATATGTTAAGAAAATATAAAGGAACCCGACCTCTAGAGCAAATATTATCAGGTTTACCCCCAGATGGTCTTGATGTAGTGACAAAATTATTAGCATTTGAACCTAGTAAAAGATTAACAGCAAATCAAGCTTTACAACATCCTTTTTTTGCAAGTGTTGGAGGCAAAGGAATTTCTACATGTACACATCCACCAAAAATGGATCTTTCATTTGATCTCCACGCTGAAGTATCGGAGGCGCAACTGCGGCGATGTATTTGGGCAGAAGTAATGCATTATCAGAAACTTGAGGCAATGGAAAAGAAGCATAATGGGCGTCGGTGAGATGTAAATAATGAATAAGTGAAATAAAAAGAATTATATATATATATATATATGTTTAAGAGTGACGTTGGAACAAAACAAAACAAAAAAAAAGGAAGTGCTTTATAATAGGAGAAGAAAATTTCAAGAGAAAATAAAATATATATTTATATGAGGTGAAACATGCGAATGAGATATATGTATTGTTTTTTTTTTTTTTTTTTTAATGTGGCTGTTGCTGTTATTGTTGGGTGCTTTATTATATTATATTATTATTTCTTTTTTATATTGGATTTTACCTCTGTAATGATGCTGTAAACTATTCTGGAAAGGGGGGAAAAAAAAGAAAAAACCAAAATAACGTCGATATTTTTTTAAATCCCATTTCTTGTATTTCTTTTTTTATTATTCTTCATTCATCTTCTTTTTGATGCACACGAGGGATACATAGTCTATCAAAAAAAAAAAAAAAAAAAACATATATATATATGTGTATTTGAGTGATTTCTCTGGTTTCTTTATAATGGGCTTTTGATAAGCTCTATTGTATGTGGTGACTTTTTTTTTTAATTTTTCCTTCATAGTTTATCAAATAAATTCTTCCTGTTCCTTCTTGAAAAAAAAAAAAGTCAAAAGAAACTGTTTGACTTTATATTTATTTATGTTCTTTTTCCTTTTCTTTTTTATTATTATTACTAAATTATATACTAATAATAACAAATAAATAAAAAAAAATATATATATATATACAACAAGCAACAAAAACAAAACAAATAGAATACCAACCAAGGAAAAATAATAATAATAAAAGCAAATACAAAAAAAAAAAATAATAATAATAATAACCAACCAAATATATATTACTTATTTAATTCATTTATAATTGCCCTAATGTTTTACTGGATTATTTTTCTAGTATTACTAGAATGGAAATTGGCTTTCATACGAGGAGTTATTATTACAGTACAACACACAATTGAACGATATACAGCCCCATGCATTAAAGTTCCTTTACCACAAACTAAATTTGACAGTAAACCTTCTGAGGAAATTCTCACTCCCCGCTCAGGACCTCCTGGAACAATTCGATGTTATGATAAAGGAACAAATGCTCCAATTGGTCTTGTAAATGTTATTACTCCTGATGAAGTACGTGAAATTGTTTCTAAAGCTCGTGAGGCTCAAAAAGTTTGGGCAAAAACTTCATTTTCTACAAGACGTCAATTACTTTTTAGTTTATTGGATTATATTCTTCAACATCAATCTATTATTTGTGAAACTTCATGTGTAGAGTGTGGGAAAACAATGATAGATGGTTCTATTGGAGAAGTGTTAACAACTCTTGAAAAACTTCGTTGGACTGCCGCCTATGGAGAAGAAGTATTAGCAGAAGAAGTAAGAGATGTTGGATTAATGACAATTCATAAACGTGCTGCTGTAAATTATGTTCCATTTGGAGTTATTGGAGCTATTGTTTCTTGGAACTATCCTTTTCATAATATTTATGGTCCTATGATTTCTGCATTATTTGCAGGTAATGCATTTGTAGGTAAAGTTTCTGAATATTCTTCTTATTATGCATCTTATTATCAATCTATTGTAAGAGAAGGTTTAAAACAATTGGGTTATGCACCAGAACTTGTAACATTTGTAACGGGTTTTGCAGAAACAGGTGAAGCTCTTGTAAGTTCTGTGGATAAATTAACATTTATTGGATCTCCTGGTGTTGGTAAAATTATTATGCGTAATGCTGCCTCAACTCTTACTCCTATTGTACTTGAACTTGGTGGAAAAGATCCTGCTATTATATGTGATGATGCAGATTTAGAACAAGTTATTCCTATTATTATGAGAGGAACTTATCAAAATTGTGGTCAAAATTGTGCTGGTTTAGAACGTGTACTTGTGCATGATTCAATTCATGATAAACTTGTATCTAAATTAGAAAAAATTGTACGCTCACTTACACAAGGACCTTCCTCACAAGGAATTTATGATATGGGAGCTATGACGATGGGAGAACTTTCCATACAAAAAATTCAAAAACTTGTGGATGATTCTATTGCATCAGGTGCAACTCTAGTTTGTGGTGGAAAAGCTACTAAAAATTTCTTTCCTCCTACAATTATTACAAATGTTTCTTCTAAAACACCAATTGCACAAGAAGAAGTATTTGGTCCTATTCTTGTTATAATGAAATTTAAAACAGATGAAGAAGCAGTACAATTGGTAAATGCATGTGATTATGGTCTTGGTTCAAGTGTCTTTTCTAAAGATATTTCAAGAGCTAAACGTATTGCAGATCAATTAAAAACAGGAATGACAAATATAAATGATTTTGGTATTAATTACCTTTGTCAATCTTTACCTTTTGGTGGAGTTAAAATAAGTGGATTTGATCGTTTTGCAGGAAGAGAAGGTCTAAGAGGAAATTGTGTAGTACGAGCTTCTACAACAGACAGAATTCCAGGAGTTAAAACAATAATTCCTCCTATTTTACAATATCCTATAACAGATGCTACTTTTTCTTTTATAGAATGTTTATCAACTGTTATTTATGGGCGAATGTTGCCAGCTATTACAAGTGCTGTTAAACTTGCTTCTATTAAACCAAAGTCATCAAAGAAAAATTAACGGAATGAGAAGGAAAAATATAATATATATATTTTTTTTTTTTGTAGAGGGGGCTGGAGGAGGTGGAAAAAGAACAGAAAAAGTAATGGAGGGAGTGCTGGGAAAATAGAAAACAACAACAACAAAACATTGTAGGGAATATTGTAGGGAATATATATATATATATATATATGGGATTACACGACAATTGATTAAAAATGTATAAATATAAAAGAACTTAAGGAAGGGAATATGTGTGGGGCAATGAAAAAAAAAAAAAAAAATATATTTTATCTCTTTATTTTTTTCTCCCTCCCCACTCTTAATTTTCTGTTTTTTTTTTTTTTCTTTTTTTTTTTAGGTCATTGAGTGATAGGATATTTATATTTATAAATTTGTAGGATTTTGTCTTTCCACTCAGCAAAGGAAACAAGAAAGGAAAAATAATTAAAAGAAAATAAGTTATTAAGTAAAACGAAATAATGTCCTTATTTCCAGGACTTTGTGGAGAAATGGCGGCTTCACCTTTTCGTGTTTTCTTAGGAACTCTCCCAACACTTGCTGTTGAGGAAAGATTTTTAAGACAATTACAACCAGTTTATGCTTGGTATAGTAGTCGTAAACGTGTAAAAGAGCAGGCAAATGAATTTATTGAAATTGATTTAGCTTCATGTGATTTAGATCTTCTTTTACGTTACTCACATGTTTACTATGTAAGACGACAATTATTTGATGAAGCAATTGATAAACAGTTAACTTTATTAGATACAGGAAAATCTCCTAAAATGGCAGAACCTGCACTTCTTCAATGCTTAAATGAATGTAATTTAAAAATTTCAGAACGTTTGCAAAATGAAATTCGTCAATTACAGGTAGTTAAAAAATCTTCTTGTATTCCAGGTAGAAGAGAATTAGATCCTAATGCTCCACTTGAAATTTTTGATTATTCTTGTATGATGCGTTTAGTAGAAGAAGATATATGTGGTATTGAAGATGCAGAAATAAAAGCTCGTTCTTATCTTCCTCGTGATCTTATTGAAACAAAGGCAAAATATCTTACCCAACAGCTTTTAGGATCTGATGCAAAATCTTCTATGGATAAAAAAGAAATAAAACTTTTAAGTCGTATGATTCCTCAAGATTATACAAAAATTGGATGTATTGAAAAATTAAGACCTTGTGATGTTACAACATTTTTTCGTTTTTATGGAGAACGTATTAGTAAAATTAATTCTGAAAATTATTTTAAACGTTGTCTTTGGGGTCATGTTTACCGTAAATTTGCTACAAATCCTTCTTTTTTAAAAGGAATTTCAATGTATTGGGCGAGACATTGTGGTTTACATACTTCTTCTCACTTAGCGACTATGCCAGTAGAATTATCTATTGCTGTTTGTAAACAACAAAATCTTTTTTCTGCAATTAAATTTCGTTCTCAATATGTTTACGCATCTCCTGAATTAGCTCGACAATTATGGAGAAGTGATATTGTAATTCCTCTAATGCGTATATTTCCTTTAATGGGAGCTCGTGCTGCAGAAGATTTAGCAGCTAATATTATAATAGAATCTTTTTGGTCACGTTTACCGCTTGATAAAGAAGAAAATCTTTTAAATGATAGTATTATTCGTTCTATTCGTCAATTTGTAGATGAAGTTGGTAATATGTATGAAGTTAATTCAGATGCTGTTTTAAAACGAGTTGAAGAGGGTTTTAAAGTAGCTGTTCCACCGATTTCAGTAGAGGAAATTCAAACAATAACAACGAAAAAAGAAGAAAAAATATTAGGGGAAGCAGTAGCGTAAAATATATTTAAAAAAAAAAAAATATATATATATATATGATGATGATACATAATGAAGGAGGAAGGGTGAAATTTATATATACAAAAAAAAATAAGGATGAATTTAAGGCGAAGATAGGGTGAGGGAAAGAAAGAATAAATCTGGATGATTAAAGAATTTTTGTTGTTTTTGTTCTTTGAAGAAGGGTTTTTATTATTATTATTATTTTGCAGTTATCACAAATATATATATATATATGTTTTTATTATTGAAAGTTGATTAAAGAAATATATTTATGCATATCCTGAAGAGCTTAAATATCATAACTCTCTCTCTCTCTCTATACATACATATATATATATATGCTTTTTTTTTGTATTATTATTTATTTTTCTTTTTTTTTTATTTCTATATTATTATTATTATTTTATTTTTTTTTGTTTATTAGATAGAGTATATGGGAAAGGAAAAAATTGGGCGATTGCTAGCCTCAGAATTAATAACTGGAGATATAAATGCTTGTTGTGGTGTATTACGTAGAATATTTAGTGAAACAGTAGATGATAACTCTATTTATCAATTACAAAATAATGTAAAAGATATTCTTAACGATATTATTTCTCTAGGAAAAGTTAGTCTTTCTGATAATGCTTCACTTGTACGTCCAACTTCAATAGCAGTTTTATGTCATACTTCTCAACGCTTAGGTGATTGGAAAAGTGCTATTCATTTTTCTGAATCTTTACCAAATTCACCTTCTCCATCATTTATTTCATCTTTATTATCTCCAGAAAATTGTAATTTTATTATAAAATATTGTGAAAAAAAAAATTGGCCATTAGATGTACCTCATGCTACAAAAGTATTAACTGAAAAATATGGAAATTGGTTATCTGCTCTTGAAGTAGCGAAATCAATGGAACGTCAATATCAAATGGGAGAATGGTATTCTTTAGGAGTTTTAATTCCTCATCTTGCTGCTAGTGGTTCATGGGAAAAAGCAGTAGAATTATTTAATAGTGGAATAGCTCAAGGTTCATTAGTAGATCCAAAATTTGTAGCATCTCTTATTCATAGAACTGCCAAACTTAAACAATGGCAAACATCTCTTTATATGTTATCTATAATTGAAAAAACAAAAGAATCATCAAATTTTTATCCTTCTGATATTGAATTTTTTAAAGATATTATCTCTATTTCTCCTAATTGGAAATCTTCCTTATCTATTTTTAATATTGCCGTTAGTTTAGGTATTAAACCGGATACATATATGGTAAGTTTATTATTAGGACAATGTGAAGAAGCTCATGAATGGTTAGTGGCTACAAAAGTATATGATATGGCTGTAAGTGAAGGTTTTATTTCAAGTATTATTGGAGATTCCTATCAAACACTTGTGCGTTCCTTTCATGCTGTAAAACAATGGGAAAAAGCATTATCAGCACTTTCTTGGATGTCTAAAGCTGATGAAGCCTCTGCGGCTACAGGTATGAGTGAACTTTTAGAACTTTGTGAAAAATCAGGTGAATGGGAGGCTGCTATTAAAGTTGGAAATATATTAATGGAAAAGAATTCATATTTACCGGTGCCAACACGTCTTTCATTTTTATTTGCTTGTGCTAAAGGAGCTGTATGGGAAACGGCAATTAAAGTTTTACAAGAATCATTTACAGATACAAGTCAATCCCCACATCCATTATTTATATGTGCTGCGATGCAAGCTTGCGTTGCCGCGAATAAATGGAAAGAAACAATAATGCTTTTACAACAATCTAAAAAAGAAGAACCTCGAGTTATTTTACCTCCATTAGCTTATAGATTAGCTATAAAATCATGTGTAGGATCAGGACGTTGGTTAGAGGCTGTTTCATTATTAGAAGATATGAGAATATATGGATTACCTAGAGATAATCACACACAACGACTTAGTTTGTGGGCAGCAGCTCTGTCTGGGAATTGGGAACTTTCATTAAAGCATTTAAATCAACTTCCCTTAACACATAGAACACCTCAAGATCGAATGCTTGTTCGTAGTTCAACTAAAAATCTTAGTGCTACGGCAAAAGCTATTGCGCTTAAATATCTTCAACAACAAAAGAATTAAAAAAATAAATAAATAAAGAATTAAAAATGAGAATGAGTATACACTTCAAAGGTAGAAATTCTTTTTTTTTTTTTTTTTGAGAGGGGAGTTGGTGGAGAATATCAGTTTTGATGTTTATTTCTTTTTAAAAGTCAGTGAAAACGTTTGGTTTCCATTGCATAACTAATACGAGACGATTGCATTAAGTTAATTGACCGCTTAATTATTATTAATGTTATTACTAATTTTTTTTTTTTTTTTGTTGTTGTTGTTGTTCTTTTGTGTATATGTTTGTAATGTAAGCCCATACAAAAGTAGATTTTTTTTTTTTTTTTTTTTTTTTTTTGGGGGGGGGGGGGGGGTTTAGTTTTTTTTTTTTAAATT
>JASANY010000733.1:19653-32353 GCA_030849755.1 Trypanosoma avium
CGGAGGAGTCGATATCTAAATGTAATATAATTATATTTTATTCTTTCCTCCTTATCTCTTTTTTTTATTTATTTTATATATTTATAACAACACAAAAGAAAATTTAGATAAGTTTTTGCTACTAAGAAATAAATAAAATTAAAGAAAAAAAAAAAAAAATACATCAATTTCTTTTAAAATAATTATGGCAACTAAAGAATCCAATAAAACTCGTACGGCACCAGCAAGCAACGAATCCAATTCTGAAACTATTTCAAATATAAAAAGTCCATGGAAAAATATATCAAAAGGAGTTGGAGTGAGTGGAATGATGGGGGCTGCTGTTGGAGTCGCCACTAAAAGACTTACAAGAGATGCATTTTATGGGGCAGGACTTGCAATTATTGTTTTACAAAGTTTAAATTATTTGGGATATATTCAAATTAATTGGAGAAAGGTGGAGGAGCAGGTACGGGCGGCGGTGGATCAGAATAATGATGGGAAATTGGATAAGAAAGATTTAAAAATATTATTGGATCGCTTTTTGAAGTTTACAAGTAATGGTATCAGTGATGTTGGTGGGTTTACGGCGGGATTCTTTTTTGGAGCAAAATATCTTGCGTAAGTTTATGTCTGAAGAAGAACAAGACAAAACAAATATATACTTATAAATATATATATATATATATTCAGTTTTACTTTTTTTTTTCTGTGTTTCACGTACTAGGCTGTAAGTTTCTGATTCCACTCTATTTGTGTGTTTGTTCTTATATGATTTACTGCTTTTTTGCTCGACTGAAATATATATATATATATACATATTTGACCTCATATTCCTTTGTTATTATTTGCGATTTTTGTTTTTATTTTTGACTATCTTTTTGTAGGATTTTAAAAGAGAGAAAAAAAAAAAAAAAAGAAAAAGAGAGGGGGGAAAATATTTAGGAGTAAATTAATCCTCATCTTACATTTTTTCTTTTTCTTTTTTTTTTTTGTGGTCTGTGTGTATGTGTGTGTGTGTGTGTGTGTGTTTACATTTTTTCGGAATCTTTACATTATTGTGGGGGAAAAAAGTTTTTTTTTTTTTTTTTTTTTTTTTTTTTTTTTTTTTTTTTTTTTTTTTGTATTTTTTTTTTTTTTTTGGTTCTTTTTTTTTTTTTTTTTTTTTTTTTTTTTTCCTTTTATTTGGGGGTAAAAATTTTTTTTTTTTTTTTTTTTTTTTTTTTTTTTTTTTTGGTATTTTTCTCTTCTACGATTTTTTTTTTTTTTTTGATTTTTTCCTCTTATTAATTTTTTGTTTGTTTTTGATATATATATATATATATATATATATATTAATTAGATTTATCCTTAAAAGGCTTATATATATATAAATTTTCTATATTATGTTTGTTGCACTAAATTCATTAGTACAAACAGCATCAGAGGCGGCGAAGAAATTAACAGAAGATGGATATAAAATTGTAAAGCAAACTGGTATGTTAGATCTTGAAGAAGAATATAATGATAATAGAAAGATTTCAGATGATGAAAGTAAAACATCAGACTCTATGGAAGAAATAAAAAATGTATCGGAGCAAAATGAAGAAAATAAAAAAGAAAAAAATGAAATACATTTAAAAAAACAATTATTTACAATGATACCTTTAAATTGGGAATCTTCAGAAGAAGAATGGAAGTTATTAACAGAATCTGCACTTATGGAAGAAAACGGGTGTGTTATTCCTCCTAATAGAATACTAGAAAATGAAGAATTAATAAATAAACTTTATACTATTTTAAATATTGATTCTATTACAAAACTTCCTCAACCCTTAGGATTAGGAATTTGTAAACCTTCTGAAGAAGTTATAAATTGGTTAATTTCATCACATGATAAACTTCAATTTCGATCATTTTTGGTACCTCGTCGTGTAGAGGATGAACAATATTGGGTAAATATTTCATGGAGATTTCATATTTATAAAATGTGTAAAAATTCAGATCAATTATTAAATGTGATGGAAATTGTAACAACGGAACCTAATGTAAGTGAAACAGTGAATGGAGTTCGTAAAAAAAATTTTGGTATTCCAAATAATACAGAATATTGGGAAAAACTTCGAAAAAAATTAAATACAAAAAGAGAATTAGCAGAATGGTTAACGGCACAAATTAATAGTGTTCAACATGAAATTGAATTGGCATCTGGTAATGTTCATTTACTTTCTAATATTATTAAAAAAGGAGAAATTACAGAACTTGGTGACTCTGTATCTGAAAGTTGTAAATATCATAAATCAAAATTAAATCGTCTTATGATGGAATTAAAAAATCAACAAGAAAAACTTTATGGAAGTATTCTTTGCTCTGAACAAGGTTCTCTTTTTTTGCAACTTATTGAAATGAATGAATTATTACGTTCAAAAATTGAAGCTTATACTTTACTTTCAAATGGTAGTGCTCCTGATAGCTGGGATACTGTTTCTCGTGAAGAACACCATGAAATATCTCCTGAATTATTAGAAGAAAATAATAATATTGATGATGCTGTATTTGAAGCTGCACTACCATGGGAAAATGATTTAGAAGAAAAAGAAGACTAATCTAAAATAGAGAGAAAAAAAAAGAGAAAAGGTTTCTTTTTTTTTTTTTTTTTTTTGGTTACAGTTCTCTATTTCAAGTTCTCTCTTAAATTAGTCTTATGATGCTATTTATCCTTATCATTCATTATCTACTAGTATTACTATTAATTTTTTTTTTTTTTTTTTGCTTTATTGCTATGAGTCTTTTCAACTACCCTTTTTTTTTTTTTTGATTATAGTGGTCTACATTTCTTTGTTTTATAACCACTTTATTATTTTTACAGAAAAAAAAAAAAAATAATAATAATAATAAACTTGCATTTTTTTATTATTGTTATTCTATAATAACATAATATATATACATTATTATTATTTTTTTTTTTTTTTCTTTTCTCTTATCATTATTTGAGAAGAAACTGGTGAAAGACGAAGGTTAAAAGTTTAATTAAAAGGTCAAAAACATCTAAAAAAAACAAAAAAGAAAAAAAAAAAACATAGAAATTACATAAATTTAATTAAAAAAACTTTATGAGTGCAGCTTTTCCTCTTCTTCGTGCTTTAGGTAAACCTCCTCAGCTTACAGAAATAAATATAAACACTGCAGCAAAAGTACATCGTATTCTTTTTGGTAATAATAGAAATAAATTATCATTTAAAAATGAATCTAATTTAAAAAATTTTAATTATAAATATAATATAGGTGAAGGTCTTAAAATTCCTATGAATTTTATCGGTTCATGTAAGGAGTATGGGGATGATATGATATTAATTCATGTTCCAGGACTTCCTGGTGCATTTCCTGTTTCAAAAGATGAATTAAATCGACATAAACTTTTTTTTATTACTAATAATTATCAAGAAGTACAAAAAGAAAAAGAAAAGGAAGTAAATAATGATAAAGAAGAAATTAGTGAATTAGGTCTTCTTTGTACACTTGAAGCTATAGAAACTGGTATAGAAGAGTCTAGAGTATTAGATCATTTAATTTCAATTTCACGAAAAAGACTTGCCTCACTTCGTGGAACTGAAATATTATTAAAAATTGGTAGTCGAATAAATGATAATGCTTTAAAACTTTCATTTCCATATCATTATGGTAATACTCATGCTTCTAAAAAATATTTTGATATAACTCCAGAAGTATGTAAAATGTTTGATAAAAAATTAAAACATGGAATTAAATTATTATCTCGTTTTGGTGTTGCAGTATTTGTAGGAATTGCAAATGAGGAATCTTTTAATTGTCCTGTACCTTTTTGGAATCCATTAGGAGCTCCTGCGGCTATTTTATCTCCAATGTTTACTGGATCTTTTACTATTCCAGTAGGTGAAATAAAATTAGATTATAATGGGCCAATATCAAATTCTATTATTTCTATTCCTGAAGATCCAGTACGATATTTAAATCCAACAATTGATGGAAAATATGATATAAGTTTATGGTTAAATGAAGGATTATTTGGAGTTAAAGTGGGTCAGCCATTAGATGAAGGTTGTGTTGTGCATGGAATTTGTTATAATAAAAAATTTTCAGAGTTTGAGTTACATGTTCGTGAAATTGCAACTGGTGAAATACGTCCTACTTCTTTTTGTTTATTACCTCCTATACTGTAAAATATATAAAGAAAAGAGAATTTTTTTTTATTATTTTATTGTCATTATTCAGATAAGTTTTTGTATATTTAACTTCTTTAAACTTGAGTTACATAGCAAAAATAATAATAATAATAATAAAAAAAAAACTTTATTTACTTTTCCTATACTTTTTCTTTGTGTGTGCTCAAATATATTATATAAATATCCTCTTTTTTATTTCAAAAAAAAAAAAAAAAAAAAAAAACAATCTTTTTTTGTATTTTTCTAAAGTAATAATAATAATTATTATTAATATCAATGGAGTCCCCCTCAGAGTGGAAGGCATGGATGGAGTCTAGCGCCACCCCACGCTCTGCTCGTCCTACATTTGGCTGCAGTGAAATTAAAAGAGCTTTTCTTATTGGACTTAATAGTGATTCTATTATATTAACAACTGGAGAATTAACAGAAAGTAGAGTAGGATTAGTAGAGTCTAGAAGTCAAAGTCACGAGGCGGCCTCCTCCCCACGCGTTACACTTCATTCTGAAGATGATTTCAGTGATGAAGAGGAAGAAAAAACTAATAATAATAATAATCAACTGATATCTACTTCCCCTAGTAATAATAATAATAATAATAATAATAATAATAACAGAGCAGAGCTCACCAGATATGGAACATTAATATTAGGATCACTCACAGGAGTAATACTCGCGAGTTGTACGAAGCGAGCATTAAGTTCAATTATACGTATTACAGGAAGTGGATTAGTTGTAATGCAATTTATGAGTACACTTGGCTACGCAGAAATTAAATGGAAACAATTTATGAAAGATATTTTAAGTATTGGAACTCGTCGTCCTGAAACTTGTGTATTTCGTGTTGTATTTGATGTTATTGCAAGTTCGCTGGAACGTAAAATAGCGTTTGTGTGTGGATTGGTTGGAGGAGCTTTTCTTTGCTAAAAAATATATTATTATTATTGTTATTATTTTTTTTTTTTTAAATGCTTTTTGCTAGATTATTTTAAGAAAAAAAAGAAAAAAAGCGAAAAAAAAAATTTTTTAACTTACCTCTTTAGCACATCAAGTTAGAGAAATCAGAATTAAAAGAGAAAATTATATTTTAAATTTGTATTTATCTGGAGTAGATGTGAAAGTGAATTCCCTCCCTCCCACTTCCTTTGTGTGTGTATGTGTGTGTCTTTTCGTCCTCTTTTTTTTTTTTTTTTTTTTTTTAATGTTATAATGAATTAAATTAAAAAAAAAAAAACTATCCAAATAAATTTTATTTTTCTTCTTTTTTCTTATATTATAAGAAGCGAATAGCTGAAAAATAATCATACAAACACAAACAGGGAAAGTTTTATATATATTTTTTTTTAAATAAAATGACATTTGTATTTTATCGAAGTGTAAGTGATGGGTGGCGTATTGGTATTACGGATTCATTAGAAGAAGCAAAAGTACTTGTACATGATGGGGCATCAGTAGAGACAGTACTCTCTTCTGATATTTATATTCCTGAATTATCGAACAATAATAAAAATAAATTAGAACTTCTTTTTAATATGTCTAAAAATGATTCTATATTTTTACAACAAAAGGATGCAGCCCTAATGTCTCCTTCACCTCTTATTGGTGTACCTCCTCTAATTGAATTACTTCGTTATCGAACTTGTAATGATGAATTTTCTACTAATATTGGAGATAATTTTTCTATATTAATTGGAGAAGGTAATTTATTAGATTTTAATCCTCCAGGTTATGATATGGCATTAAAATCTGTTTTTGCATATAAAGGATCACATAAAAGACAAGTTTTGGTATCATGTGGTCATGTAAAACCAAATTTATTTCAAAATTTAATAATAAATTCTTCTTTACTTTTTAAAGCTACATCATTACAATTAAAAATAATTAATGCAGGTATAAATTTTTTATCAGCTTTTACTACAACTATAGGAAGAGAACAAATGTGTTATATGCAAGCACATTTATATACAGAAGGAGAAATTAATGAAAAATTAAAATGTGTATATTTAGAATGTGATCATATTTTTACATCTGGTATAGGAGAAACAAATGATTTTAATTTTAAAATATTTTCTTATTTATTATATGGATTTAATGGTGATGAAAGAGAAGGTTTTTTTATTAATCGTAAACAACAAGATTTTATATGTCAATCAAATATTAAAGATTTAAATCTTATTGATAATATAAGAGAAGAATATATTAAATTTACAGAATCTGCAGAAATACTTAATATACCTTTTATAGATCAATTAACACTTTTTTCTCGTATAGCAGCAATTATACATCTTACTGAAATTGAATTTTATGAAGATGGTTCTTCTTCAAATTTACCTGCTCTCAAAAATATTGCAAAAATTCTTCATTTAGATTTTGAACAGTGTATTCATATTTTTAATTCTCGTGAAGTTTGTATAATAGTAGCAAGGTTTCTTTATCAAGCTACTATTAATATGATATTAAAACAAGTTAATAAAACGTTAAATTTTAATATAGAAAATTTAACTCATTTAATATCTCCTTCTATTACAATAATTTCTCTTCCATCTATTTCTTCTGAAGCATCAGATGATTTAGAAAATATTGTAATTTCTTCTATATATGAAGATCTTATTCAATCATTTTTACGTTCAAGTGATTTAGAAGTTATACAAAGGCAACGTGCAGGATTTATTATTTCTAATGAACTTGAAGCTGCTTTTGATTTAATTGATAATTATAGTTTATTAAAAGTACTTTATGGTCTTGGTGGTATTTTATCAATTGCACAAACAATTCAAGAAACGGAACAAATCAAAATTGCTCTTACAAGTTGTGCAAAACATTCAAAAGTTAAATTTAATATGAATAATTTTGTTCTTAAAATAGAACATTCATTTGGTACTCGTCAATATCAATTTCCACGTAATAATGAAGAATTTAAAAAATTAAAAAATATTTATCATAAAGATTATACAGATCTTCGTAATTTTCTTATTAATAATGTAGATAAAAATACTCTAGAAGCAATACAACTTTTATTAGAAAAAGAAAATAATAATATTACAGATAATATAATAAGTGAAGAATTAAATCATATAAAAAGAATTCAAGAAATTTTACAAGATGAAACAAATATTTTTTGGTGGATAGGTTCTATTGATCTTGGTGCAGATTTTCGTGGAGATTATATAGAAAAACAAATTAAAGAAATTCCATTACCTTGTGCAGTTCAATTAAGGCGTTATTTACCTCATCGTTATATTACATGTAGAGCAAAATTTATTAATTCTTCTTTTGGAATACTTTTACCTTCAATGAAAATAAATAATGAAAATAATATTAATGAAATTGCTGAAAAAATATTAAAAAAAAGTGGAGTAAAATATAATTATAATATTCAAGATGGGTTTTTATTAAGTGGTGAAACACTTTTAGAACTTCATTTAAAAGTAAAAGAAAGATTAAATGAAAATATGAAAATTATTCAAACTTTTACACGAGCTCAATTTTCTGCATATAAACTAAAAAGAAGAGTTACAGCATGGACAAATGCTATACAACATATTGAAAAACAAAGAAATAAAATAATGGAAGAATATCATTCTCGTTTTGAAAATAATTGTTTAAATCATTCATATCTTCAAAAATTAATGGAAGAAGAAAATATTGCACGTTCTATTATTAAAGAAGAATGTTGGAATGAACGAACAGAATTACAACAAGATGTTCAAGAAAAACTTGAAACTACTTTAGTTGCATTAGTTAATTCTTCTATTCGTTCTGAAGATAATAAAATACGTTCAACAATACGACAAAAACAAACAGAAAAAGTTAAAATAATTGAAGAATATATTCATGAACGTATGAATAAACATCGTGCTCATTTAGATAGTCTTATTGAAGATGTATTATGTGGAAATCAATCTCAATTACATGCAGAAAAAGTTAATAAAGCTCATGAATTTATTATTCGTGGAAAAGAAAAAGAAGAAGAACGACGTAAATCTTTAGCAATTTCTGTAGAACGTAAAAGATCTAAAAGTGAATTGTCTCGTTTAAAACGTGAAAAACAAATTCAAGAAAAAATTGAAAATGATCATCTTCGTCATTATAGAGGTAAAATAGTTCGTGAAGAAATTCAACAAGCTCGTGAAGATTTTAATGAATCTTTATCAGTACAAATGACATTACTTGATATAGAAAATAAAATGAATCGTCGTGTAAAAGAAGAAGTTGTTTCATTTCGTCGACAAGAGAATGAACGTATTTTACAAAAATTACGAGAAGAACGAAAAAAACGTGAGGAAACTGCAATACAAATAGCTAAAAAGAATGAAAGAAAAATAATTCAAAATGAATTACGTTTACAAAAAAGAAAAGAAGCAGAAGATAGACGTAAAAGGCTTGAAACACAAAGGAAACTTGATATGCAAGAAAGACAACGTCGAGTTTCAGAACGTCTTGAATTAACAAAAAAAGAACAACAAAAAGAAGTAATGCGAGCTTTACTCCTAGCACAATCTAGTATTATAAAACCAAAATTATATGAACACCGTGCAGGTCAATCAATTCCTCGTAATAGAGCTACGGATAGTAGTCTTTCAGAACCTTTAATACTTTCTAATGGAAAAGAAACATATACACGTGTTTTATCAGCTTCTTCTCTGCGAGGACTTGTGGAGTTTCATAATACAAAACCACGTACAAAGTCTCCTTACCCTTATGCTACTCCTAAAAGATATTAAATTCGGTAGTAATGAAAGAACATACGAAAAAAAAAAAGAATTTTTTTTATAATAACTGTATCGACTATTTTCTTTTATTTTATTTTTTATTGATACCTTTTTTTTTTTTTTTTTTTTAGGGGTTTCTCCTCTCTAATGTGATTATCATTACTGTCAATCTAGTTCTTTTTTTTTTTTTTTTAATGTTTTTTTTCCCCCGATTCTACATGGGATTTCTTTTTTTTTTTTGCCTTTTCGTAATAAGCAATTTTCATAACTACAACCTTATTTGTATTTTTTTTTTTTTTTCTCACTTTCTCTCCCTCTTAATAAAATCAGTCCATTATATATTTATAAAATCGTGGTGATATTCTAAACAAAACAAAAAAATATATATAAATAATAATAATAATAATAATAATAATAAAAAAAAATAAAATAAAAAAACAAAAAAAAACAACAAAACATGCCCAACTTATGTGTGTCCGCCACCTTTAATCCTCCAGTTATTTCCCTCCTGGGCGCCACGCTGCGGGAGGAGACGGTGAAGAAGATGGAGTCACGCCTGCCCTCCGCCATGTCCACCGCCGCCAGCCCCTCCCGGGAGCCCGTGAAATTTCTCTTCCAAGCCAACCCCGACCACTGGCGCATGGAGCTCAGCCAACACTTCTGCGATGACTTACACAAGTCTGCTGTGTTTCTTGTTATTATTGAAAACTTGGAAGCGGAGGGGTGGAATTTGAGGGCTACGAATACGATTCGTGATAATGATTCTGGTAAGGATACAACGAAACTTTTTTTTGTCCGAAAGTAATGAATCATGTTTTTAGTTGATTCATACAGATGTATGTTATTTATTTCTTAAAAAAAAAAAATATATATATATATATATATTTGGTGCCGTAACACCAAATTTTTTTATTTATTTTTTTTTATCTTTCTTACGATGTATTTAAAATTATTATCAAATTTCTATTAGAATGTTATTTAAGCTCAAAAATACTATGAAAAGACACACACCCCCCAAAAAAAAAAGAGGGGGGGATCTCCATAATTTTCCCTGTACTTAATTTTTTTTTTTTTGCTCATAATACTATTAATTAATAAAAATAATTTCTTAAATTCTTTTTTTTTTTTTTTTTTCTTCAAAAAAATAGATATAATCTAATTTTTTAATTTTTTTTTTTTTTTTTTTTTTTGTCGTTATTTTATTATATACAATATCAAGCAAGGAAAAAAAAAGAAAAAAAAAATGTGTTGCTCTTTTCAAACTGTACTTCCTCTTTTGCTTTTATTATGCTGTACCAATCAGATCCTTGTTTACGCTTTTGACCAGTGTATGTTTGACATTTTAATGAACAGACCCGATATGCCTTCAGTTGCAGTTATAAAGTATACTCCTAAATCAGGTCAGAAATCACAACAAACTTTTGGAGTTACTGCAAAAGATAAAAACTGGAAACCTATTCGTATTCATGTTTCTACAGAAGATTTGGAGAATAAAGAAAAGTACTGTACTACTCAGAACGAGGAGCGTCCATCATTTGAAGGAGGTGAAGTATACTGCACTCAGTCTGATATTCTTACAATCTATAAAAAAGCAGAAATAACAAAAAAAATTATTCCTTTAGCTGTACAGTTACACAGTGAACGTCTTCTTGTTCAACGTCAAGAAAATTCTTTGGTATTACCTGAATTTACTGAAGAAAGTATATGTAAAGCTTTTTCCGTACCTTCCAATCACAGGACAAGTGGTATTCCAAATGCAGATTTTATACTTTATGTGGCTGCTGGTCCAGGCCCAACTTTTGCTGTTCCATGTGTTGTTATTGAAAATATTGGCCGACCAGTAGCAGCAGTTATGAACATTCGTCCTAATCTTATTAATGAACACCGTTATCCAGTTCGTTTTGCAGCACATTTAATTGCTCATGTACTTGGGTTTAACTCTCAGCTTATGAAGAATCTAAGTATGATATCTGAAGTCGATAATGTCCGTGATAAACCTTATAAAGTTAACATGGTAACTTCTAAAAACACCAAAGAAAAAAGCAGAGAACATTTTGATTGCAATTCCATTGATGGTATGGAACTGGAGGATAGGGGTCATCTTCAAATTATGTCTCACTGGGAGCGACGTAACGCGAAGGATGAACTAATGAGTCCTATGGTTGGTGCTGGTTTTTACACCGCATTAACACTCGCTGCGTTTGAGGATATGAAATTTTACCGTGCAAATTACAGCATGGCGGAACCCATGGAATGGGGTAACAAGGCCGGGTGTGGGTTTCTTAAGGATAAATGTCTCAAGGACGGCATCACAGAATATCCCAATATGTTCTGCAATGATACAGATCCTCAACATTTGTACTGCACATCTGATCGTCTTTCTCTGGGTAGTTGTGGTATCTCTACTTCACATGGAAGTCTTCCAACTTACAACACTTATTTTGGGGACGGTAACATTGCTGGTGACTCTTCGAGAGACTTCTGTCCTGTTATTGTACCCGTCAATTTTGGTTTGTGTAATTACGAGGGAGATTACGGCGCGGCTGGAAGTCGTTTCAGTAAAAGTTCGTGGTGCCTGGATGGAGAATCCCTGAAAGTGTTTGGTTACTGGGCCACTGCAGAAAATGAGTCGTCTGCTGTTGGTGGCGTGTGTGCGGAGGTTCTCTGCTTCGATAAGTCAGTGAAGGTGCGCTACGCTGGTGATGAGGATTGGCATGACTGCCCTGAGGGTGGTTATCTCGAGCCTGCACAAACAACACCTGGAATATTTGTTCCCAGTAGCAAAATTAAGTGTCCCAAGTTCAATGAGGTGTGTACTATTGCCCCAAGTGGCAAAAGTAAGGTTACCCCCATTAAGCAGAAAGCCCCTGAATTGGACTTGGCAGGCAGAGAGTCTTTGCCCAGTGATGAAATGAAAAACAAAGAGCAGAGTGACACTGCTACAACTTCTCAACAGGGTTCTACTGTTTCCTCTCCTCCTCCTTCTTCTCCTGCACCCACTGAGGAAAATACGCCCACACGGAATGCCGAGTCTGCTTCTACTTCCTCTTCAAGTTCAGCATCACCTTCACCTGCACCTGAATCTACTAATAAGAATAATGATACATCAGTTCAGGCCTCTGGTGATGGGAGTGCAACCACCTTTATTGGTGTACGTATTGGACTTATTGCGATGGTCTCTATTTTGGTGATGTATTTCTAATATTATGTTTAATAAGTAAATATTTGCAGATCCAGGATGTATAGTGAAATTCTAATTTAGGAGTACACTTTGCACTAATCATATTAAGGTAAGTGCAAAGACTTTTATTATATACTTCTTGCTTTTTATTCAATTGCTTTTACTATATACTTTATATATATATACTTTTTTTCCTTTTCTAGAGCATGAAGCTTACCTTCTTTTGGTGTGCTTAGACAATTGCAGTAATTTATGTTTTTCGACCTTTAAAAAAAAAAAAAAAAAAGAATCCAGAAATTTAATTGGAGTATTCTTCTTGAATTCAAACGTTATGTATCAATGTAGGCTTTAAAATAAGGATGAATTTTTTTTTTTCATTTTTACTTTTATATACTATCTGATTTTTTTTTTTTGTCAGTTTTCCAAAGCATTCCTATTTCCCCTCTTTGATCCGTGAAGTAAGAAATTTTTTGATTTGACCCTGGGAATATGTGGAATGCGACGGCCCCCCCTTTTTTTTCCTTTTAGGCTTTATCTACTAATTGATTTTGTTTTTTTGCTTTGTTTTAATTAAAGAGAATAATTTATTTTTATAGGCAATAAAGTAAATTTTAATAAGTTATATAAATAATATATATATATATATTTTT
>JASANY010000734.1:0-32811 GCA_030849755.1 Trypanosoma avium
TCTTCTCGTTCTCATTCTGTTTTTACTATTTATGTTACTAACTGGAATACAGATTCACCAGAGGAAACTATTAAATCTGAATTTTCTATTGTAGATTTGGCAGGATCTGAAAAACTTACAATGTTATCTAGGGATCCTTCTGCTTGTTTAATGAAAGAATCTATTGATATTAATACATCACTTTTTGCTCTTGGAAAAGTAATTACAGCCCTTGCAACTGCATCTAAGAAAAAATTAAAAAATGGAGAATGGTCAGATAAATCACATATTCCATACCGTGATAGTAAACTAACTAAATTATTAAAACATGCCCTAGGTGGTAATTCTCTTACTACAATGATTGCTTGTATAAGTCCTTCTGATAAATATATTGATGAAACTTTATCTACACTTCTTTATGCTGGAAGAGCTCGTAATATTACAAATGTTCCACATATAAATGAAGATCCAAAAACTCTTCTTATTCGGCAACTTCGTGCAGAAGTTGCTAGTATGCGAAAAGAATTAGATTATTATAGAAATTTAGCAGGAGGTAGTCTTTCTAAAGCAGAATATACTCCTTCTTGTAAAACAGGTGAAGTTATTAGTACTGAAGATAATCAAATAAATGAATTAGCAGATAGACTACTTCAAGCATGTGAAGCTTTAAAAAATATTATTGATGTTAATGGACAACTTCGTAATGCTTTTGATACTATTAAAGGAGCTAAATCTGAATTAGAAAAACGTGAAGTAGAACTTAATGCAGAAAATTTATTACTTCGTGAAAGAATAGAAATGTTAGAATCTATTGCACTTCAAGATGATTTTTTAGATAATATTTCAACTCAAAATGGTATTAATAATGAGTTAAATTCTAATCAAAATCATCATAAGAAGGATATTGTAATCCATAGAAATATAAAATCTTCATTAAGTGCTGATAATAATTTTTTAGTAAAAAATGATGAAATTTCATCAAAAAATAAGCGTTCTTATTCTGCTCAAACACCTAGAAATATACGAAGATGTAATTCTCAATTAGAGCAATTTACCTCTAAAAAAGATTCTAAAGAAGTGGTAAATATATATGAATCACATTCTAGACCTCTTTCATCAAATTTACTAAAAGAAGAAATTTCTTTTAAAAGAAATGAATCTGAAAATAAAAATTTATCTAGAAATGAAAAAACTCAGAAAAAAAAGCGAAGAAAAGAACAACAAAAAAATCTTGTAAATAAATTAAAAGAATATACAAATATGTATTATAAACCTAATCAAACTGTAAATTATACTGAATATTATGGTAAAGCACGTCAACAAATTCCTGTAAATCGTACTGCAGCAGCTACTATAAAAGAAATGGAAAATACTTTAAAAAATATTCCAGAAAGTATTGCAGAAACTATTCCTCAATCATTAAAATTTATATCTCAGTTTGGTTCATTGGCTTTTGGTGGTGAAGTAAGTGAAGAATTAGTAGATTTAGAAAAACGACGTAAAGAACGTGAAGAAAAAAGAAATGCTTTACTTGCTCGACAACAAGCACTTCGTCGTAGTGTGGAAAGAGCATTTGAAAATGTAACAGAACAATTTATGTCTGGAAGACATACAGGAATTCCTCTTAATGTTTCTACTACTGATAATAATACTTCTAAAAATAATACTAATACTATTTCTTCTGTTGCATGGTTACCATATGGTAGTGGTCGTGTAAAAAGTGTACGTTCAGCTACACCTCCATCATCATCACAAATGATTTCAACTTCAAATAATAATAGTAATAATTTTAATATTGGTCATAGTATTGGTATTAGTAATAGTAATAGTAATAGTAGTAGTAGATTAAGGGCATATTTAGATCTTGAAGAGGCAAAAGTATCAAATAATACTCTCATTTAAAAAATAAAAAGAAATTTCATATATATGTGTTTATGTTGTTAAATTGTCGATAGTTTACCTGTTTGCTTTTTTTTTTTTTTTTTTTTTTCAAAAAGTGTGAATTGTGCTCTTTGTTTTTTCTTCTTCTTCTTCTTCTTGTCTTCCCTGTCAGTAATAAATAATAGTATATAAAAATATTACATACATTTCTTTCTCATGTCACCTTTTTTTTTTTTTCTTTTTTAATTCTTACTGAGTATTATTCTCTCATTTACTCCTTCTTTTAATATTCCTGCTCTTGATTTATTTGCTCTATTATTTGTTATTATTAATAATCTATTTCTTTTTGTTTAACCAATTTTACCCTATTTATCTCCCTTTCTGCCAACACAAGTTATTCAAGCTTATTATCAATCTTACAACAACTACAAAAAAAAAAAAAAACTTTACCAAATCATGTCTCTCGAAAACGCCTTCTACGCCTTCGCCTCCTTCGGTGGTGCCCCAACCCGAGAGATGGACAACTCCCACTTCTCCAAAATGTTAAAAGAAACTAAAATCATCGGCAAAGCCTTCACCAACACCGACGCCGATCTTCTCTTTAACAAAATTAAAGCCAAAGGTGGCCGCAAGATTACCTTCGCCGACTTCACTGGCAAGGCCCTCCCAGAGATCGCCACCAGGCTGAAGAAGTCGGTGGAGGAGGTGAGTGGGATGATTGAGAGCTCCTCCCCTGAGGCCCACGCCACCAAGGCGGAGGCGGTGAAGTTTCACGATGACAAGAGCACCTACACCGGAGTTTATAAGGCAGGCGGGCCCACCAACGTCGACCGCAACGCCGGCTCACTCGCGGGGGTGGTGGACCGCCGGGTGTCTCAGACAGACGTGCGTGGTACCACCTCCACCCAGAAATAATAAATAATAATAATAATTATTATTATTATTAAAATAATAATATATATATATATATATATCAATAAAAAAAAAAATGAAAAAAAAAACCTTTATTATTGTTATTATTACTATTAATAAAAAAAGAGAAGGAAGTTGAAAAAGGGGTAAAAAGGAAGAGGGGGGAAAATTTTTTTTTTTTTCATTATTATTATTATTATTATTATTATTATATGAAAAAAAAAAAGAATAAATGAAGGAAGGGATAGGAAGAAATAGAAAACAAAAGAAAGAAAGAAAGAAAAATGGAAATATGAATGAAAGAATGGAGATTGAGAAAAGAGGTAAAGTAAAGAAAGAAAATAAAGAAAAGCGAAATAAAAGGGAAAACGTCTATAGAAAGAGCAGATGAGATAATAAAAGGAGTTAAAAGATGTATATGTTTGTCTGTGGATAAAATATACATAAAGGTTAAAATACCACCCCTGATATATCTCTTTACTTTCTTTGCTTGTTTTGTTTCTTCTTTTTTTTTTTTTTTATCTTTCCTATTTTTTTTTATTCCATTCGGTGCTATTAGATGAAATCGCGAACAATAATAATAAAAAATCCAAAACGCCGCAATTTTTTTTTTTTTTTCTTTCTTTCTTTCTTTCTTTCTTTCTTTCTTCCCATTTCCCTCCTATTTTATTGTTTTTTTTTTTTTGTGTTGACTTTTGCGCTGAAACCCAGCACCAATTTTTTTTTTTTTTTATGTACTTGATTTTTTTTTTTTTTGAATCTGCGCATATGTGATTTGAACCTTAAATTGTGTCGTTCATTTTATTATTTATATCTCTTGTTCTCATTTCTGAAGGAGTTTAATTAATTGCCTGATTTGAAAGAAGAAGAAAAAAATTTCTTTCTTTTTTTCTCACTCTTTCTTTCTATATATGTATATATATATGTATATATATATATATATGTCTAAGAGGGAGGGAAGGAGAGAGAAAGAATGGAATAAGAGAGAGAAAAGGAAATAAAAATTGAAGAAGAGAAAAAAATAATAAAAAAGCGAAGAATCATTGGTGATAATCAATTCTAAAATTGTTCTTGGGCGTCCGCGCATCTTTTTTTTTTTTTTTTTACTTATATAATTATATATGGCTATCTTTTTTTTTTTTTTTATATACCATCTTTAAAAAAGAAAAGGTACATGAATTTTTTATCTATATTGTACTTCGTCCATTATGTTCTCACGGTGATTAGGAGAAAAGGGATAAAAAAAAAAAAAAAATTACATGAAGAAAAAAAAAAAAAAAAATTGCTTTCAATAAAAAAATGAAAACAAAAAAAAAGCCATAAAAATTTTTGCTCTTCAGAAGGAATTAGTGTTTTATTATTATTTTTATTTGTGATAGGTATTTTATTTTATTTTATATTTTTTTTTGTTATTGTTCTTTTCTTTTTTTTTTTTTTTTTTATGAATCATTTTTATGATTTTTTTGCTTTTTAATATTTTTTTTTTACTTTTAAATCTTTTTTTTTTTTTTTGATGTCTCTTTTAGGTAAAAACTCAATTTATTAGGAAACGAGTGTTATACAAGACAAGTCAAAAATTTAAAGAAATAACAATAAAAGAAAAAACAAAAAGGGGTAGGTACAAATTATATATATCTATATCTATCTATTTTATTTATTTATTTATTTTTTATTTTTTTTTCAGTTTCTTTCCGTCAAGTGAACCATATTAAAGAAACTAATCTCAGACACAAACGAAAGGATTAGTTTATTATTTGTAATTATTACTATTATTCATAGTAGATTTATTTTTTGTTGTTGTTATTTTTGGAGAGTTTATTTGGTTTTTTTGATTTCTTCAAAATAAAAAAAAAAATCAGAAAGTAAAAAAGAAAGCAAATATTAATAATAAGAAATAAATATATATATATATATATTTTTTTTTTGCAGAAATGAGTACACACTCTTCTTTAACTATAGGTGGTGATACCACTGCAGCTGCGGAGCGTAACTCACCAAGTGATGCTGCCTCCCGTGTTGCTGTCTGGGGAAGTCCTCGAAGTGGCCCCGCAACTAGTAATAATTTTAATCATAATGATAATGATTTTGATAATAATAATAATAATGATGAATGTGTGGATGAGAATAAGAGTCGTATAGAAGATGTAGAAGAAGATCAAGATGAAGAATTGTTATCACCGCAAGGAAGTGAAAATAGCCACAGAAATAGTAATAATATTAATAATACAAATGAAAATGAAAGTCTTAGTAATCCACTACTAGAGGAGGAAGGAGAAGCAGAAGAAGAACCTTTAAATTCAGAGGCATTATTAGGAATGAAAGAAGCTCTCGCGGCGGGTGAAGTCCCATTACGCGCGGAATTACTTGAAAATGATCCATTCACTCATTTTATTAAAAAATGTCAAGCCGCTCAAACTGTGAGTGTTATTTCTGTGGTACCTGAAACACTTAATAGGGAATTTGCCTCACCTGTAAAATCAGATTTAGGTTTCCTGCCTTCAAGTAATAATATTCATAGTAGTAGTAATAATAATAATAATAATAATAATAATAATAATAATAAACGTAAAACACGGGAATCTTTCATGGCCACATCATTTGGAAGTTTAGAAAGTTTACATGGGGGTTCTAGTATTGTACCTGAAATTCTAAATCAAATGAATTTAGATCGCTTTTCCTCACAATTAAAAGGAGGAAATTCAAAGTTAAGACCTGAAATACTTGGTGAGGGTGGCCGACAACGCCTAGATTCTGCTCAATCAGAATTTACAATAAATAATGATGGCATCGCCACAAGTTTATATGTAGAAACTGGAAGTGATATTCGCGATCGATTTAAATCCCAAAGTGATATAACAACTATGGTGGATGAATCTCGTAAATTTACTTTTTGTGATAACTTAAGTGACACCTCCCGTATTCGAACCCCAGTGAATGAGTTTTCATTTTTAAATAAAGAAAATTTAGAAGAATTACGAGTACAAATTGCTTCAGGTCATATTCCACTTCGTGATGGAATGTTAACTGATTTAAGTCTTGCCTTATTGCCTAGGCCGGAAGTTTCACAAAGTTTAATTGTCGAAGGTCCTAATGCTACTTCATCACATATTACAGAATCTTTTATGCCTCGTGAGGATAATTACTCAAATGAATCTGTTAAAGATTATAATGAAAATAATAATAATGATAATAAAGGAAGTGGAAATGAATATTTTAAACTTAAAAAAATTGTACAAAAGATAATTCAAGAGTTAAAACAAGAAAAAATAGAACGTACTAATATTATTGAAGATATGGCAGATTTTCGTTATCAATTACAAAATAAAACGAAAGAAATGATAAAACAACAAAAATCATCTCAACAAAAAAATATTCAATTTCAAACTAATGCAGAATCAAATCTTTCAAAAATTGAATCACAAATGTTAGAAATGAATGCTCAAAAATCTGATATTTTATCTATAGAAGTTGATGTTATTAAACAAGATTTGGAAGAACAAATTAAAAATCTTAAAACTCAATTTGAACACCAAGTAAATAATTTACTTTTACAAGTAAATGATCGTCTTAGCAAGGTAGATCAATTAACACAACGTATTTTTTTACAACAAGAAAAATTACAAGAACAAGTAAATAAAGCTTGTATTGTTGAATCTTTTACTTCATCTGAATCTATTCCTGAAGGAGAAAAAGTACGTTTAATTATTGAACTTCAATTATCTAATAATCATAAAGAAGTTTTATTACCTATAAGTATTAATGCAACTGTTGGAATTTGTAAACGAGAACTTTTACGAAGAATTCGTCATCAAGGTTTAATAGATGATAGTATTCGTTTCTCAAATACTGTTATTATGCAAAATAATGTAACACTTTATGAAGAAGATATTCTTTCAGATGTTCTTGAAATACAATTTGAAGAATTAAAAAGTTCAAAAAAATCTATAAAATTATCAATACATAAAATACAAACAGAAGTATTAGATAACTCTAATACTATACAGCAAATGACAGCAAGAATGATAAAAAAAGAAGTAAATAATTCTCCTCTTAGTACTTTTCCTGATTCTAATTTAAATAAAAAAACTTTTATACAATCTATTGATTTTGATATTCTTCCTGCTCAATTTGTAGATGAATTAACTCAAAATGAATCATTAGATCGACGACTTGTATTTGAAACAGAACGTATGGAACGAGAAAGTTTTATTAAAGAACATACTATACGTCAAATTGTAATTGCAAAGGATTCTTTAAATCATAATCGGTTAATTTTATTAGATCGAGTGAGTTATTCTCCAATAGAATTACACCGGCAGTTAGCTCGAAGTGCTTTAAATAAATTAGATGCCGCACTTTTACCAGGAGCAACACTTCAAGAAATAATAACAGCCAATACTACAGCTCTTGAAGTAATTCAAAATACTAATAATAATAATAATAATAATAATAATAATTCCACAAACGGAGAGGAGGCACGTGTAGCACTAATACAAGAAGCTATAAAAGCAGAACAAAAAAGAAAAGAAAGAATAATTGAAGATATTAAAGAAATTTCTGAAGAAATTCGTAATCGATTACGTATTCCTGTTCATATGATAAAACGTGCGGAGTCTGTAACGCAAGATGCACATCGGGCTATTATATTATCTCCTAGTATGACAATTAAAGAATTAGATCAAGTACATGAATCATTATTAGATTTTTGTGCTGCCATACGTGAACAAAGGTAAAAAGAAAACGTTTTTTTTTTTCTTTTTTCTTTTTTTTTTTTTTTTTTAACCCTCTTTTTAAATTTATTTTATTTATTTTATACACGCTCGCCATTTTTTATTTATTTTACACTCTTTTTTTTTTTTGTGTGTGTGTGTGTGTGTGTATTTTGTATGTTTCTTACAGAAGTATTGGTATACTACAAACTGATACTACAATTAATACCGATGATATATGTATTTCAAATCTTGTTTTTTTGTTTTTCTTTCTTTGGTGGGGTAAAGGGGAAAATTATTTTCTTCATTTATTATTATTATTATTATTATTATGCACATATTTTTAAATATTTATACATAAGATATTATCTATCTGTATTGGTCATTTTCTCTTTTATTGTTTCTTCTATCCCTATATATAAAAAACCTTCAATTTTTTCTTCTTTTTTTTTTTTTTTTTTTGCAAACAAAAACACACATAAAAAAAAAAGAAAAGGAATGGGAATTACTAGTTTGCAAAATAATGAAACTTGCAAATTGTCTCATTTTTCTAATCAAATAGATAATGATATATCTGAAATAAATAATAATGATTTTCCATTATATTATGTTATTTGCCCTCAAGGAACAGAAGATGTTGTAATGTGGGAATTAGATCATTTACCATCATCTGTAAATATTATATGGAAATCTTTACTTCCTTCTAAACAATTACTTACAGGTTTAATATCATCAAATAATAAAATAAAAGATATTCAAATTGAAGAAACCTCCCAAAATTCATTACGTGGAGTATTATTTTTTACTTTAAGTACATTAAATAATACTAAAATTCCTGCTTTAATTAAAGAAACAGAAGAATTTTTAGATTCTGTACGTCGTATACGATCAGTAGAAATTGTTTTATTGCACCTATTTAGTTGCCCTTGTACAGATAATTTAAATAATATAGATAAATATTTAATAAAAGAAAAAGATAAAATTCATAAATCTATAATTAAACATTTAAGTGAATTACGTAATGCTGCAAATTTACGTTTACATAAACTTAAAGGTTATAATGGTCCTTGGTTTTCTACTGGTATTACAGATTCTAATATTGTATTTCGTGTAAATTGTGAAAGAAGAGATAATGGAAATACACCTTTATTTACATCCCAACAAATCGCTGTTTATTTAGGAGAATTATTATATGAAAATTTTAATTCTTTAGGTTGGGAAGTTAATATGCTTTATTTTAATGTAGAATTTTTTGCTCTTCATGATAGTCATCATATTCATTTTGGTGTTGTATTAAACCCACCAGCGTTACCTAGAAATGGCCAAATTATACAATATACAGAGCAATTAGGATTAGAAATACTTCGACAACATATTGGAAATTTTATTATACAAGAAGGAGAATCGGTAAAATCTAAATTTAAATCTATTATTCCTCGTCCAGGAGCTGTTCGACATGAATTACGAAAAGAAAAAAGTTTTAATTCAATGAATCCATCCTTAGCAAATGTATTATGTCATTATGCAAATATTCATCCTTATATGACTGTTGTAGATCCTTTTATTGGAAGTGGAACTTTATTAATAGAAGCTTGGAGTGTTATAAATTTTAATTCTCTTATTACAATAGGAGGTGATATGTATGCAAGTGATACAATACTAGCCTGGCGTAATTTACAAAGTGAAATACTTTTTTTAGCACTTGTAAATGGATTATTACCAGATAATTTTTTATCCTATAATAATGAGGATGAAATATCAAATTTATGTTTTAATTTATTAAATAAAATTAAAAAACAAGTTGAAATAATTATGCATTCTCCCCATGAAATTTTAAAAAATAATACATTAAAATTTGATTCTTTAGAAATAAACAATATTGTAGAGAAGATTCAAGAAATTCTTAGTAAAAAATATAAATTAATTCCAGATATTTTTCATTGGGATGCTGAACATATTCCACTTAAAAGTAATTCTGTAGATCGTATTATATCAGATTTACCTTTTGGTAGAAGGTGTGGAAGTCATAAAATAAATTTGAAATTATATCCTATGATGTTACGTGAATGTTATCGTATTCTTCGTAATAATTGTCATACAACTTGTACAACATCTAAAGTCTATTCACAAAAATCATATGTTAAAGATTTAAATAATAAAAATCATAAAAATTATTGGTGGATTCCTAAAAGTGAAAATTGTAATGGACGTGCAGTTTTACTTACTATTGAAGGGAAACTTATGATGAGAACATTGGAAGAAATAAGAAAAGAATGCCCTTTTCGTTTGTTACATGAACCTTTTACCGTTGATATGGGTGGATTATCACCATATGTTTTTGTTCTAGAAAAAGAAAATTTAAACGTTTAAGAAATATTAATAATAATTTCGAAAACTCCATTTTTTCTACTATTTAAAACTGAATAATCTCTCTCTGTATGAATAACCTAGCATAATGAAATAAAAAATTTCGAAGCTTTAAAACCTTTTTAGTCTCCGTCTCTTTTTTATTTCATTTTCTTTTATTTTCTCCCAATAAAAAAAGGTATTTTTTTTTTTTTTTTTTTTTTGTAAAGGATAGTTGATTTCTAAAATTTCTTATCTTTCTAGGTTAAAAAGAAAAAAGGGCCCTTAAAGAAAAAAAAAAAAAACATATATATATATATATCGAAGAAAAAACCCTCACAACCCACCCCTCAACCCCACCCCCCAATAAATGTCCCATTCGCCCTCTAGTAAGCCCCCAGTAAAGCAGCCTGGGGTGCATGCGCCTGAGGTAAAGGAGGTGCTCAACACTCGAGCCATGTACAGAACTATTATAGTGGTGGCGGTGGTATTTCTCTTACTAGCATGCCTCGCTGTGCTCTCGAGTGCCTCCATGCAGCAAGGGGAGACGCAGAGTCGGCCCAGGGCTATTGTGATGCTCGTGCCTTTTCTGCCTCCTGATATGTTAGAGGCGGCGATGGCGAGTAATAAGGCACCTTTTCTTGGCCTCCTCTCCGCCGCGGATGGAATTTACGCTCGACTTCGAACTAAAAACCCAGATCTGATGGCCTCATTGGTAACAATATTGACTGGAAGTGAAAATTCTAATGCTGTGAATCTTGTAAATTCTACTAGTTTTTTGCGGGAATTAAAGAAAAGAGGTAAAAATCCTATTGTGGTGGCTCCATCCTTTTATTGGTCTGCAACAAAGGGAGGAAGTGAAGGAAACTGTAGTCGTGTGGGAATTCTTGACTCCGAGTGTTCTGGTGTGTTATGTCCTTCTTCAAATGAGGAAGCTTACTGCAATATTGCAGAGAAATTTCTCTCTTGTAGAAGTAAAGCACAATTATATCAAGAAAGTACTCTAGATGCCTTTCATCACCTTATGAAACATGATGGAGATCTTTTATATGTTCATGTGAATGCCTCAAGTGGTATTGCTTCTACAGATGAGGAACGTTTAGGAATATTAAGTGATATTAGTGTAATGGATGGTACACTAGGAAAACTGGCACTTGCTGTTATTGAACGTTCTAAAACAACTTCTGAAAGTTGGTTAATTATGTTAGTAGGTGCTGGTGGTAATAATCTTGAAAAAGTTCCTCTTGTAATGGCTGCTTATGCTAATGGTAATTTATTACGTTTTGGTCCTATTCCTGAAGATGCGACACTTGCTGATATTAATCCTACACTTCTTAATTGGTATGGTGTAGACTCTGTAAATAAAGAAAGAGTAAGAGGTATGTGTTCAACAGGTATAGTTGTTGATAATTGTGAAAGTACAACAAATTGGCCTTAAAATATAATTAATAAAGTATAAATATATATATATTATGAGCTTTATGTGGTGATACAACTGTTGGATAATTGATAGATTTTTATCAAAAAAAAAAAAATAATAATAATAAAAATTGTGTGTTTTTTTTTTTTTTTTCTATTTGACATTTTTTTTTCTGAATGTGTTCTTTTTTATTAGTGATGTTGTGTGATTTTTTTTTTCTTTTTTTTTTTTTTTCTTGACCAACAATTGACGGTTTTGGTAAGTTCTTTTTCCTCCCCTTGTTGCAAATACAGGAAGGCAAAGAAAGTCAAAAAAAGGAAGGCAATAAAAAAAAAAAAATTTCTAGATTGGTTGGTTGATAACGAACAAAACAAAAACAGTCATTTTGAAATGCATAGGGAAAAAATCACCTCATTGCCTTCCTCTAGTATGAATAGAGAAGCTATCATTTCCATTGATGAAGTTACCCCTGCCTCTTGTTCAGAGGATGGGAAATCACCTCCTTCTAATTTTTCAAATTCAAATTTTAATTTTAATAGGAATTCATCTCCTATTAATGATAGCGTGTGTTGGCAAAAGTATCCTGTGGGTCAAATTCGGCCATCACCCTCGCGTGCGGTCCCACCGCCGCCCCCATCTAACTTCGATGCCTCCTCTCATTTAAAAGAAGAAAATAATAATAATAATAGAGATAGTATGAGAGAAGCACAGGAGGACTCTGGGTTTCATGACACTACAGGAATATCAGACCTCAGTGATGAAATACAAAAAGTAGAAGCACGATTAGCAGCAATTCAAAAAGAAGAAGAAGAAGCTCAATTAATTCCAGCACGAAAAGTACCTGTTATGCCTTTACGTGAAAATGCTCGTTTTGCTTCTGTACTAGATTTACAACCATCATTTGAACATAATAATAAAATATCTTATTCTGGTAATTATGATAAACATATTATGGAGTCTGAAATGATATCAATAGATCTTAATAATAATATTAATAGTATGGGCAAGATAAATTCTCACGAAGGTAATAGGTTGGGAATAAGTCCTTCAAAACAAGAAATAAGTAGGAAATCACAAAAATTAGATCAATTTCCTACAACTCAAATTAATGGAAAAAAAAATACTAATAATAATAATAATAACTTTTTAGAAGAAAGAGGTGAAGAATTAAAAGGTACCGTATTTTCTCTTACACCTTTTTTAAGTCCTTTACGTACAATTGATATTGAAATTTCTAGAGGAATTTATGAAAAATTGGAAATATTTGCTAATGAAAATATGGAAGAAGTCGCTAAACGTTTTATTTTAAAGCATAAACTTGATGAAGAACGTGCATTTAAACCTCTTTATATGTTTTTACTTTCAATATTAAATATAAATGAAGAAAAAAAAGAAAAAATTACAGTAAATAATAATAAATCTTTACATGAAGAAAATATTTCTAATATAGTTAATAGTAAAAATATTAATACCCAAAAATCTAAACCTCTAGAAGAAATATCAGAAAATTCATCTATAGTAAATATAAAGAAGAGTAGAAGTAATTCTTTAAATAGACCTACTTTTCCTCATGTACCCAATAATTTTATTAAAGAAATTTCAAATGAAAAGAAAAAGAAAATAGATATTATATCTACTGTTCATGATAATGTTAATAAAATGTTAGAGTATTCTGAAGAGAAGAAAAAAAAGAATAATTTTGATAGATTAAATATGAAATCTATTCAATCTAATAATAATCAAGAAAATCAGAAAATGAATCATGCAAATTCAAATAAAAATATTATGAATTTTAATCATGATAAAAAATTAGAGGAATCTCGTCATGTAGATCCTAAAGAAATGAAAAATATAGAAAATTACAAATTAGAACCTAGATTTATACAAAAAATTAGTAAAGAAACTAAAGAAATATCTAAGAAAATAAAAGAAAATGATTTTAAACCTAAAAATATACGTAGTATTAGTGTACCAAAACGAAATATATCATCCTCGCTAACTCAACAAACAACTAGAAATTCTAGATCTAACTCTACTGATCCACATAAATCCTCCATTAATATTAATACTAGTAGAAATAATAATAATAATAATAATAATAATAATAATAATAATACAAAAACTTCTTCTTCTTCTTCATTTAATGAAACAATAAATAAAGAAGATATTCCTACATTTAAACCCTCTCTTGCTCCAAGAAGTAAAGAATTAGTTGCAAAAGACATAAATCGTTTAAAAGAACCAACTTATGCTCGATTACATGCCCACACCCCTCGTCTCTCTAAAGCATTTCATGAAAAAGAATTAGAAAATACAGGAAAACCCAAAATACTTCCAAGAAAACGAGATGAAAAGATATTACAAGAACCTTTTGGGAAACGTTTATATGAAAATGCTATAGAGCAACAATATCGAATGCAAGAAAAGAGGTTAAAAGAACAAATTCGTTTAGAAGAAGAAGAGAAAAAATCCATTAAAAATGGTCCAAAAATTAATAAAGAAAAAAAACGAATAATACCAAAAAATGAAGATTATAATGAAAAGGATTTTAAATTATTATTAAAAACAAAAAAGAATAATAATAATTTAAAACCATATGAAGAAAGAGAATTAGAAGTATGTACTTTTACTCCAGCTGTAAATCCTGCATCTATTCGAATGTTTAATATGGTGGTTCAAGGAAAAATATCTGATTTAGCAAATATATCAGAAATAAATATAAGAGAAAATGAAACACATAAAGTATCTAATATACATAATAGAACACAAAGTAATGAAATAAATCAAGATATTGCTTCTGTAGAAGATAGACTTTTATTACTTGATCAAAAACGACGAAAAAGAATTGAAAATGAAAGAGTTTTTAGAGAAACTGTAGATGCATCTACTGGTCGACCACTATTTCAACCATTTCTTGGAAGATAAAAGGAAAAAGAAAGAACAGATTAGACTGATATTATTAATATTATTATTTTAATTTATTAGTGCACCTATTTGAAGGTGATTTACATTTTGCGTTTTTTTCTTCTTTTTTTCTTTGTTTGTTTGGTTTATTTTTTTAATTATAATTTAATTATTATGTTGAGGTATAATATGGATTTATTGTTATTTATTGTTTTTTTTCTTTTTTCTTTTTTCCTCCCCTTTTTAATAAATAAATATTTATAAAGAAATAAATGAAGAGAATAATTTGTAGGCAATTTCAAAATAATAATAATAATAATTTTTATTCTACATATCATAATAAAGTATTACCAAATATATTTATTCGTACTATTATTCGAAGATGTACTTTTAATTCAATTAAAAATGATAATATTTCTACTCAAAGTCAAAGAGAACAAGTAAAAATTACTTGTAATAATTTGCAAAATGAACTTTCTTCTCTTCTTGAAGATCGCCAATGTTTATACCGTCCTTCTGTATTAAATTCTAAACTAAATCCACACCGTGAAGAAATCAAAAATTTATTTCAATACTCTAATATATTAAATAAAGAAAATTCTAATAATTCAGAATTAAATTTAAATAAAATTTTAGAATTAAGAGAACAATGGTTAAATAAAGAAAAAGAAGAGGATAAAGAAAATAATAATAGTATTTTAGATTTTTATAATGGTCTTTTATTTAGTACTGTTATAAAAACAGATGCAGATATACAAATTATTTTAGATATAATGAGAAAATATGATAAAATTGAACCTAATTCTGATACTTATATTGCTATTATGTTATCACTTATTATGGAACGTGATAATTTAAAAGAAAAAGCAGGTGATATTGCTTTTTATTATTTTGGTTATGCTATTAAAATGAATGGTGAAAATTTTATTACAGATAAAATGTGGGGTACTTTATTTTTAGTATGTACATTAGTAGAAACTGTTGGAAAAATAGTTGATCAATGGTGGGATCTCCTTATAAAAACCTATGATAAATTATCAAAACCTTTACCTTTTAGTGCTGTTCATGGTGCTCTTACTTGGTGTTCTGCAAATCGTGATATTGAAAGAGTATTACGTTTTTTTCAAATAGCAAATAAAAAAGGGGTTTCTATTATTGAAAATGATAATTTACGATATTTTATTTATAGTGGAGGTTTAACTCAAAAAAATAATAATCCTATAATACAAATATATCAACTTAAACTTTTAGTTAAATTAATTGTAACTGTAAAATCAATTAAAATGGATGGTGGACTTCGTGAAACTGTCATTAAAGATATTCGTAGACTTATTGATTCAAAAATTTTACAATCTGCATCATGGGGAATTATAAATGATCTTCTTAGTGGTTTATCTATGCCTAGTGCAATGCAATTATTAAAATTTCGTTCTTTAGGATCTCCAAATGGTGATAGTGATATTCCTTTTTCATTATGGGCTTCACTTCTTAGAAGATGTGCAAGAGATCATTATATTGATCAAGCAGAATCTGTTTTTTTATTTATTCGTAAACGTTTTAAATTAACAAGTGATGAAAAGTCAGAGTTGGTTGAAATTATGATGCGAATGTTTGCAACTTTACCCCAACCCGATTATGCTTCTACTGTTTCGTTATTTTGTGAACATGTTTTACATCATCCTAGCTCAGAACCTGAAGTTAAACCTAATACAATAATGTATAATCTTTTAATTCGTGCTAGTGACTCTCGTAATACGGCGATGATGACTTTTCTTGAAGCCTGTGCGGCTGGAATTGAAATGAATGAAGAAACATTTGAGGCGGTAATTAATTCTTCTAATAATTTTGCAACTATTGGGGCATTGAGTAGAAAATTACCGCATGATTATCAGGCATCAAAGTTAGATGCACAAATTTATATTCCTGCAAATGTAGATGCACACTTACGGCGGGAGGAGGCAATGAAGTTGCGTGGGAAGGAGTTGGTAGATTCAACAGGTGAAGTAAATTAATATATTTATATTTATTTATATATATATTAATAAATGGTGATGAAATAAATTAAAAAAAAAAAAAAAAAAAAAAAGAGGAGGAGGGAATTGTTGTTCACATATATATATATATATATATGTTTTTTTTTTTTTTTTTTTTTTTTTTGGGGGGGGGGGATTTATATTGTTTAAACACCTATGAGTAATAGAAAATTATATTATTGATAATAAATGATTTTTTAATTGATATCCTTTTCNCGGCACTTTAAGTTATCATGTTGTTGTTTTTTTCCCCCATGTTTGTGTGGTTACAATTCAAAACTAGACGTAATGTAAATTTTTTTTTTTTCTGTTTCTGTTCTTTATCTTTTAAAATAATAATAATAATAAAGGCCGCTGGAGTGAGTAGAGGAAAGAACCAATAAAAAGGGAAAGATATTTTAAAAAAAGAAAAAAATAAGAGAAAAGTACAACAGAAAAAAAAAAATATATAAATAAAGCAGGAAACGGGAAGAAAAAGAAGAAGAAAAAAAATATCAAGCAAAGGGTATAAAAAGGAAAGAAGCAAAAACAAAAAAAAAAAAAAAAAATGCCCATGTTTACACCGTCAAATGAGCAAATTGATCCCCCCTCACTCCAGGCTACTCCAACAACTGCAACAGCAACACCTTCTCGTACAAATATTGTACCTCTAATTGCACCAAAATATCAAAAGAAACAACGAACTCAACGTCATATTGAGGTAACAGATTCTTCTGAAGATCGATTATCTGCTACTAAAGCACTTCAACAACATACAAAAGAAGTTCTTATGATTCAAAATGGTCCTGTAAAATATGAACAAGAAATGTATTTTCATCCATATGAACTTTATAAACATGGTAAGCATCAAATACATACCCGTAGTATAGGTTATAGTAGTGAAGGTGATTTTGTTATTACTCGTGAATCTATTTCTGAACCTAGTGATGTAGATCTTGGATTTGTACGACGTCATGCAGAAATTGATAAAGCTATATGTCTTGATCCAAAGGCACGTCGTCCAATAACAGAAAAAGAAGTTGGAAAAAAATTACGCCTTAATGCACCAAGGTATCGTAAATATCCAGGAATTCGTGTTCCAAAAAATCGTAAAGAACGTAACCGTTTACTTAATGATTATTTTGCTACAGAATATGCTCGTAAAATTATGGAAAAATATCGTGAACGTCAGGCAAATGGTGATGTTGATAGTGATATGTCACCTCCAATACGTCCTGCATTTGGAAATTTACCTCCTGTTTTTTATGATATGCTTGATCTTGACGAAGACGCACAAACGCGTGCTCTTGAACGATGTGGTGTTAAAGTTTGGCCTACTGTAGTAAGTAATAATAATAATCAAAAAGATCCAGACTCTGGTGAAGCACGTTTTCAAGCTATGAATTCTCGTCTTCGAGGTGAATTAATTCACGCCCTAAATAGTGTGTTTCTTTCAAACCAAATTGATGACCTCGAACGTGCCTTTTCTTCTTTTGTTGCAGAAGGAAATGTTAATAAACCTTTGGTGTATAATTTCCGTGATGGTTATGGGCGCCTAGTCTGTCATGGGGTAGCCGCCTATTATCAACTCGTCTCTGAATCCCAGCACCAACCCGATGGAAGTAAAATAACAGTTGTGAGTTGGCCAAGAAAGAAAAAGCAAAGTAAAACTGCTGCTGGTGGTGGTGGTGGAAGTAATAATAATAATAATAATAAAAGTAATGCCCCAGCTTTACACCTCCCACATATTTCTCTCATGCAATTACTCAAACACAAGCGGGGTGGGATGCCGGGCTGCTCCCCTGCTAGCACCCCGCAGAGTACCCCATGCGGGCACCCGGCGGAGGCGGAAATGATGCCGCCGCCTTTTTATCTCGATGACTCTCCTGAAATTCCTGAAGTTTCTAAATTTGCAGAAGACTCAAAAAATTTAAATATTTCTCCTGCGGTGGGTCTCCCGGCTGTGTATAATCCCCCCGCCCCACTAAGAGCTGCGGATGGGAGTGGGATGACGGCAACGCAGAGGAAAAAAATTCGAAAGGCGCAGAGGGGGGCAACGCGGGAGGTGGGAGAAATAGAATGAATAAATGAATGAAAGATTTTACAAATAAATTATATGTCTATATATTTTTATGTCTATTTAGTTTCTCTTTTTCTCTTTCTCTATCTTTTTTTTTTTTTTTTTTCCCTGTGAGTGTGTGTATATGGTTTCTTATTGGGGGTTCTTTTTTATTTTAATTATTATTTTTCTTTTAGCACTCTTTTTTTTTTTTTTTTTTTTTCATTTTAGCTTGGCAACAAAGAAAGAAAAAAAAAAAACGAAATGAAATGAAATGAAATGAATTTATGTGATGAATTTGAGCATTTCTCTATGTCTCTTATAACTATGTGCCTTTGTAAATGTCGAGTTCTAAACTTCTTTCTTTTTTTTGTTTTGTTTTTTTGTCCTTTTCTTTGTGTTTCTCTGATGTTGATATATATATATATATATATTTTTTATTTTGCTTGAAAAAGGAAAAAAAAAAGGATTTTTCTTTTGCTAGGATTTTATTTCTTTATGTCTATTTGTCTTAATGGCTAATGACATACCTTAAAAAGAAAAGGAAAGAAAAAAAAAAAAAAAAGAAGAGAAATCTCTCATTTAATTTTTTTGCGGATCTCTGTTTCCTTTCTTTTTTTTCCCCAAAAAATTTCATTGCTTTGTTGAATCTTTTTTGTGTGAAATTTTTTTTTTTTTTTTTTCCTCTCTTATGTCTCTGTGTATGTGGGGAAATAAAAAAGTAAAAAAAAAAGAAAATGAGAAAAATGAAAGAATTAATTAGAAGGATAAAGGGAGGAGAGAAAAAGAGAAGAATTCTAATGTGTGCGTAGCTGTTGTTTTTTTTTTTTTTTTTTTTTTTGTGTGTTTTTTCTTCTTGCTCACGGCATGAATTTTGGTGTTTCCCCCCCTATTCATACAAATTGTAATAAGAGTAATTTATTATTGTTATTATTATTATTATTCCTTGACAGAAAGAGACAAAATACACTCAGAAAGAATTAAAAAAAAAATAATAGAGAAATATTTATATAGAGTGAAATAAAAGGCAAAAAATATATATATCTATTTATTTACATATTTGTTTGCTTGAAGTTACTCTGATGGAGGATAGAGTTTAAAAAATAAAAAAATAAAAAAAAGGAAAGTTTTGGAGGAATGTATTGAAAGGAAGCAATTACTTTCCAATTATTACAGAAATGTATCAAAGAGAAAGATATAAATATATTTATAGAGTATTTTACAGTTTCTCTAAGTCTCCTCATCTATTAGAGTAGGTATAATTATTATTATTTTTTTTTTTTTATTACTTTGGATGAATGTTTTTTTTTTTTTTTTTTTCGTTATGGAAGTAAAAGACAGGGTTGAAGCAAAATGGGTTTATGTGTCTTAAAATAATTAAAATATACATACATCAACCCTTTCTTTTTTCTTTTTCTATCTATTTGTTGTTATTTATTTGTTATTATTATTATTATTTTTTTTTTTTTTTCCATTTATATTGATAAATAAATATATATATAAATATACTAATAATTTAAAAAGGGGGTTTAAAAAAAAAAAAAAAAAAGAAACTCCTATGTCTAAAATATTACAACGAGAATTATGGGATGTAACATACATATTACCCAAAGGAAAACAAGCTATATATCGTCAAGTACCTCTTCATAATTTAAATGAAATTTTTGATTTAACACGTGATGTGGGTGTAACTTCTATGAGATATTTATCAAATCCTTCTTCTATTATTACTTCTTCTTCTGAAATTGATGATTTAAATTTAATTCCAGGTTTTATTATTTATCATATGCCTCCACCAGAGAAAATGGAAATTTTAACACCTTTAAATTTAACTTCAAATGAAATGAATTGGAGTTTATTACTGCAACGTCAAGGAGAAACTGGGAGAATACTTTTACAAATTGTACCTAGTAATAATAATAATAATGAAAAACAAAATAATATTTCTTCTTCTTCTAATAAAGGTATCATTTCACCTATCAAAAATAATAATAGTAGTAGTAATAGTAGTAGTTCTGTGAAATCACAGGAAAGTACAAATCATAGTAGTAATATAGTTAATATATCACAGATATCCCCTAAAGTATCTAAAAAAATAAGTAAAGAAGAAGTAAAACTAAAAAAATTTCAATTTATGAATGAAAATATTAAAAAGAATAATAATTTTAATTATTCTAATTTACCTCGTAGAGAACTTCCAGTAAAAATAACTAATTTAAAGGAACAAATGGATTCATATTTACAAACTAAAAATAAATCATCTTTTAAAAAATCTAATACTTCTGTACATGTATTAGCATTAACATATGTTTTAAAAAAAATTAAATTTCTTATTAATGAATATAATACAAAAAAAGAATATCAAAATTTTTTTATACCCCAATTAAGAAGAAATGAAATAATTTATTTTGCTGCAGCTATTGTAAAATATTGGCAAGAAAAACTTTTTTTGACTTTTTCTGCAATGCAAGATGGATGGGAAAGTTTACCACCATTAATAAGAGAAGCACAATATGAGTTTCTTGAAAATATTGTACTTCGATTTTGGAATAAACTTTATGAAAATTATCAATATAACAAAACAGAAGAAAATAATAATAATATTCATAAAGAAGAATATAATAAAGTTCTTATTAAAGAAGTTACGTATTGTAATTCTACTGGCCCATTACCACTTCCACCATGTACGTTAATAAAAGGAAATATTTCTATTACATTAAGAGAACCTCAGCAGTGTAATGCATATGAAGAAATAGTTATTATTGGTCAAATAGAAGCAAAAAATTCTGTAGAATTATTTTGTTGGATTTTAGATTTAGGCTCATATGCAAATGGGGCACCCGATGTTATGATTCAAGGAAATTCATCTGAAAGAGTTTTACCTTTAAATAATATGTATAAACAAGGTTTAATTAAAACGTTTCAAATTACTTCAAAAACATTTGTAATTATTTTGAAACCTGGATTACTTCAACCTTTTTTCTGTTATAGAGTTGTTGTAGAAATATGTGATAGACACATTGGTGATATGGCTGTTTTTATATTAAATTTTTGTACTTTAGAAGATTATAACGTTGAATAGTATAGATAAAATATGAAATCTAATACTATGAATTTTTATTTTTTCCTGTTATTTTATTTATTTATTTATTTTTTTTTTTTTTGTATATTTTGTTATTTTTTTCTATTTTTGTTCTAATTAATATTTATTATTATATTATTTATTTATTTATTTTTTTTTTCTCTCTCACTCCCGTTTTCTGTTTTTTTTTTTTTTTTTTGTTTTTCATCTCTGTCTCTTAATTTTTATTAAATTAATACATTTCTCTTTCTCTTTCTTTCTTTCATTTAATTAAGCACCTTACGTAAGGTGATTCACGCTGGTTTTTTTTTTTTTTCTTTTTCTTTTTCCTTTCCCTATATAGTTCAGTAAGAGTGGTGCGTGTGTGTGTGTGTGAGTTATTTTAGAATTCTCTCAGCTACTCTCTAACAATAACAAAGAAAAAGAAAATAATAATAATAATAATAATTAAAGTGGTGGAGAGGGTGGGGGGGGGGGGAGTTTATTTCTTCACTATATATAAAACTTAAGACGAGCAAGTAAAGTGAAGGAGAAAGGGATTGGAAATAATAATAATTAAAGAGTAATTTAAATTTGTATATACTTGAACGAACGAACTATCGAAGATTTTAAAATAATAAAAAAAAATAAAAAGAAAAAACGGAAGGGGAAGGGGAAGGGGGGAAAAGAAAAAAAAAATAAAATCAGTCAGATTATAAAATATATTTGTATATTTGCTTATAAATATAAATATATATTATTATTATTATTAATGAAGTTACTATATGGGTCACCATTACCACCTGGAGTAGAGGCTCCCACACGTGGTGAACTTCGTATTCGAATAGAAAAATTATTATTAAAAGATAATTTAGTACATATAACACTTCCCACAGAAGGTTCTAATAATACTAATAATAATAATAGTTCTAACCCACGTCCGTATACAATTCCTATAGATGAGTGTGCATTAAGTCCATTATTTTGGGGTGAGCAGGCTCCTAGCTCGCATTGTATTCCAGCAACTCCTAGTAAAGCACGTGGTGTAGTTTCACTTGTTTATCCTGTGAAATCCTATGAACCACAATTTACAGATTATCTCACTCACATGAGTCATTCTTCACTTAGAGGCGTTCAAATAAATATTTTTGTACCCACAAGTTACTCAGGCCGACATCGATCTATTCCTGTTGGAAAAAGTATTATAGCAATAGAGGCATTAAAGCCATCATCGCCTATTTCTGGTTGGTTTACAATAATGAGTGAGGAAACAACTACAACAATAAATACTTTAGAAGAAAATGAAAAATCTTCTCTAGGAGTTTCATTATTAGAAATTGGAAAAGTGAAAATAACATTTACGGTAACTTATTTTTCACGACCACCAATATCCCCTTCTCGAAATAATTCACGTATGAGTATAGATACACCAATTCGTCGAAATTTAGAAAAGAAGGAACAAAATATATTACAGAATGGAAGAGAAAATGAAAAAGAAGAACCTCTAGAGACAAAAGCAATTAAAAAGGAAATCTCTGAACATGGTATTAATAATCTTATACCTCATAGTATTAATAATAATAATAATAATAACAATGATAATAATAATCCTTATCAACAACAACAAAATCAAAAAAAAAATCAACAAGAAGAATATAGTGAAGGAATTAGTAGAGTTGTTTCTGATAATAATATTACGGGACAAATTCAATCTTCTTCTTTACCTTCACAATCAATAATTCCTTTTGTATCAGGAGCTTCAACAGTTGAATCTAATCAAAGAAATGCTATTGGACAATTACTTCAAAAAGGTCTTAGTTTACGTGATAAAATGGTAAAAGCACTTTCTCCATCTAATACTATGGAAGGTTTTTCTTCTTCATCTAATCTTTATTCGTCACAACCTACAATTAATACATTAAGAACTACGCCAAGTTTTATTCCTTCTATTTCTGGAGTTGAACATCTTCATAATAGTCCTCCTATTCCAAATAATACATTTGAAAGTTCAGTTAGTTCAAATTGTGATGAATCTATTGAAAGTAGTATAGAAGAAAATATTATTGATATTTCACCATGTAAAGAAAAAAATGAAGAAAAAGAAAAAGAATCTTGGCAAGAAATTTCTACTGGATCACGTCCTTTTAGAATGCCTTTCCAATCAACTGGAATAATAATAAATAAAGATGCTTATATTGAAGTAGATCTTTCTCGTATAGCTTTTTCATCTGGTAGATCTACATTAGGAATGGAAGAAATGCGTGTAGGTATTCGTTTATCAAAAGATGTTAAAACAGATGAACCTGTTGAATCTTATTCTTCTTATGTTCATAGAGTTCCATTGGTTCGAGGATCTGAACATCACATTATTATTGGATTTCCTATTCGTACTTTTAGTGAAGAAAAAAGTAAAATAGTTATTTCTTTTTATCGTGTTCGTTCAGCACCTGTATCAAACCCACCTGGAGAATTATTATTACCTACTCCTGCTTCTACTCAAAGAGTATTAGTTGAAGAAACTTTATTAGGAATATGTATTGCAGGTCTTTATACACAATCTAGAGATGTTGTATTTCATGATCCAATTACAGGAGAAGATCCTATACAAGCTCATCTTCGTGTAAATGTACGAATGTCATCTAATACAGAAAAAAATCGTACTAATGAAATGTTGTTAAGGAATTCTAATACAATATTAAAAGAACATCAAATAAATCCTGAAATTGGTAATTATCAAAGTACAAGTAATGGTGTACAAGGGGTAGGTAGTAGTGAAGAATTAAATAGAGCTCCTCACAGAAGAGAATCTAAAAGAATATCAAATAATTCTTCTTCTTCTTCTTCTTCTTCTTCATCATCATCATCATCTGTAGTAGTAGTTAAATCACCTTCTAAAAGAAAATTAAGTATTGGTGTTACAACAGATTTAGTTAATACTCCTGCAGTAATTTCTTCTTCAGAAAACAATTTTTCTTCAGGATCTGCAATAAAAAATGGCATGGTTGAAACAAAAAATGATGATGAAAACAATAATAATAATGAAAAACAACAAGAATCATATCCTGTACTAAATCCCTCTTCCGATCCAACTATTTACATTAATGGAAATACAAGTAACAATTACACCCATCACCTCAATCCTAACTTGTCCCTACAAAAATCACATATAGATCACATTTCACGAAACCCACATTCTGATCGTCTCCGCATGCATGTTTCTATTCGTGCTGGAAAAGAATTACCCATGGTCACTGTTAGTCACGGTGGCCCCCCACTTATTTCTTTTGTAGCTGCGATTGATCATTTAGAGAATGGGGTACGCTCGGCGGTGGCCCCGGATGGGCGGCTGGTGTTAATTGATAGCGAGCACCGCGTGTTTGAGGCCCCTTCATCTTTCTTTGTGATTGAAGATATATTTAGTGGGGTGGGAGGCCTGGGAGGATTAGGGGGAGGAGGACTGGGGGCCACACGAGGGCGAGGGGCGGTGCCCGACTGGTTTGTAGAGGCCGCCGTGCGTGGGGCCTATGATAGGACGAGGGTAATTATAAAGTCCCAGAGCCCGCAATATGATTACGAGGGAGTCCTCTCCCTCCCACGCGAGGCGGTCTATCTGCGTCAGGCACCAGCTCATAATAATAATAATAATAATAATAGATTGGGGGATGGAGAGACGGCCCCACGCAGTACATTAAATTCTGCCACACTATGTTTACAAGAGATGCGATTGACATTATGGCATACAACACCTGATGGGAATACTTTTAATGAAAACTCTATGGGAATTGGGGAAAAGGAAAAAATAGAAGCATTAAGTGAAGTAAAGAAGGCAGAAGAGAAGTTTTGGGCTAATACAGCAGTTTTAGGTGAATGTAGGGTTGATCTTCGATCTCTGCGATTTCTTAAAGTTTTAGATGGTTGGTATCGAATAAATGCTATTGATAGGGTTGATGAAGTTATTGGATATGTTCGTGTTAGTGTAAGATTATTGTAGGATGTTGAGGGAAAGAGGGAAGAAAATATATATATATATATATGACGGATAATAAATGAATACAATAAATTATTAAATAAATGAAGCAATGATTGGTGAATCTTTTTATTTTATTTGTTTATATATATATATGAAGATGAAACCAATACAGAGAGTGAAATAGAGGTGAGGGTTATGGGGTAGGGTAATAACCAGAAAACTATATAGAGTATTATACATTTTAACCTCATTCTGTAATGAATATACTTACAAGGAGGTGGGAAAAAAGAAAAAGGAAAAAAAAGTGTCATTAACTTAGTCCTTATTTATTCATTTTTTTTTTTTTGTTTTTCTATGTTATTGTTATTCCAGGTGAATTTATTTCTGAGTGTCAATACACTGTGTGAAATATTGTAAACAGTTGTTTTGTGTCTGTACTCTTTATTTGCATTTTTTTTTTTTTTTTTTTTGTTGTTGTTGTTGTTGTTTTTTTTTGATTTGACGATGACGTTGATTATTATGGTGATTAACTCGAAATGAGATGTAAAGGTAAACCAAAAAGAAAAAGAGAGGATGAGGATGAGGAAGTAAGAAAAAAAGAAAAAAAAAAAGATAATAATGACGGCAATGAAAGAATATATATGAATAAAACTTAATTTTATTCAATACTCTTTTCAGAAGATTTTTTTTTTTTTTTTTTCATTACTTGCTTTGTTTCATTTCTTTTACTGGTGGGTTCTTTTTTTTTTTTTTTTTCCTTTTTGTATTTGTGTTTGTCTCTGTATGATTTTTCTTTTCTTTCTTTGCCTGTGTACGTATGATTTATAATTATTTTGTTTTTGTTTTTACCTTTTTTATTTATTTATTTTTTTCATCCCTCTTCTTATACTATCAATTATTTTTATTAATGTTTTATATATTGCTTTCCTTTTTTTCTTTCTCTCTCTCTCTCTTTTATCAAGGCATTTATTTTCTCTTCACAGTAATTAGTTGTAAAATAAGGAAAGAGTCAAAAAAAAAAAATAATAATAATAGAGGAAATAATGCAAAAACAAGAAACAAATCATTATGAGCTTCCTCTATTAACAACAGGTGAAATTATTAGTAAAGACCAAAAAAAAATCTCAAAAATTAAGAGTGAAAACTTTAATAACTTTGATCATAATAATAATAATAATAATAATATGAATTCTATTTATCGTACAGAAACTCTGGAGAGTACTCCATTTATAACTAAAATATCAAAATCAAAAGATTCTAAATTTGATTTAGATGATTCTATGCATTTAAATTCTAATTCTAATAAGATATTTTTTTGTGAATTAAAAAGTATAGTAGAAATAATTGAATCTTTTCCTATGCAAATTATATTTTCTTTAATGTATATTTATTCTTTTTTTTTAATAGTATATGATCTATTTTTACATCATGAAAATATTATTACAATAAATACTATTAGTTTATTTATTATAGTTTCCATATTTATTTTAGAGAATGCCTTAATGTTTTCTTATAAAGGAAAAAATCAATTTGGACCACCTTTTCGTCGAAAGATAATTTTTTTAATTGATTGTGGTTTATTATTAGCTTTTATATTGCAATTAATTATTTTAATTTTATGGTTTAATACTAAAAAAATTAAATTAATATATATTGAAATAGCAATAATATTTTTAATATTTTTTCCAAGAGTTCGACAATTTATTTTATCTCTTCGTAGACGTGTTTCTTCAGAAAGGCGTCGATATATTAATAATGGATTTGATCTTGATTTAACTTTTATTAATAATAATATAGTAGCTACATCTTGGCCTGCAAGTAAATATGAATATTTATTTCGTAATAATGCTAAAGAAGTTGAAAATTTACTTGATTTAAAATATGGTATTAATTCTTATCATGTTTTTAACCTTTGTTCTGAACGAATATATAAAAATTCTTCTTTATTTCATGGTAATTATTCTATTTATCCTATGGATGATCATAATCCTGCAGAATTACAAATGATATTAAATTTTGTACAAAAAGCCTCAGAATTTATAAATAAAAATAATGAAAGAAATGGAATTGTTGTACATTGTAAAGGTGGTAAAGGACGTACTGGGACAATGATATGTGCTTATATTTTATATAATGAATTTAATAAAAATTATGATGAAAATTTTAATTATAATTCAGAGGAAAGTTTAGAATTAAATAAAAATTCAGATGAAGCTTTAGAACTTTTTGCCAATAGACGTACTGCTATTGGTGGAAAATTTCAAGGAGTTCAAACCCCTTCACAAGAACGTTATGTTCGTTATTTTGAAAAAATATTATTATTAATAAAAATACAGAAAATACCATTATCTTTAAGTTTAAAAAAACCAAAATTTAAAAGGATTACACAAATGATATTAAAAAATATTCCTTTTCTTTGGTGGAAAGGTGGAATTGGAAAATTATGGTTTGTAATTATTCTTAAACCATGTACAGAAAGACGTGTAATTTATATTTCAAATCCTCATATAATATTTAATTATATGCCTATAAATGAAAATAAATTAAGTATTTGGAATAAATTTCGTGATATAATTATACCATCTGATGAATCTCTTTATCGTGAATCTCAAAAATTAGATACATCTAAAGAAATTTCTTCTTATGAAGATACTTTTTCAGTACAAGTAAATAATGAAATTATGAATTCTACCTTATTTGATAATAAATATAATACTGATTCTTTATTAGGAAATAATAATAATAATAGTTTAAAAGTAACATTAGAAACACTTCAATTAAAAAAAATACCTCCTATTTGTGATGATGTAGTTATTAAATTTTATTATGCAAAGAAAAACCCTAATCCTTTAAATCCTCCAGTACAATTTTGGTTTCACACATCTATGGAAGGAGAAAAAATAAAATTAGATAAAATTCATCTAGATGGTCCTCATAAAGATATTAAAGGAGAACGTTACCCTAATGACTTTACAGTAATTTTACGACTTAAAGATGAGTTAACTGCCCAATAACTCTCTATATTAAAAAAAAAAAAAGGAAATTGTCAACATTGTCATTAATATTACTCAAGATAATTTTTTTTTTTTTTTCATTTTCTTTTTATTTATTTTTATTTTTTTACTTGTTTTTTTATTCTAATTTAATTTAAAATAATCTTTTCCTTCTGCTATTTCATTTATTTTTTAAGGCTTACAATAAAGGCCAAAGGAATTTAAGAAGAAACTACATACATACATACATACATAAATAACTAAATAATATATATATATATATATTTCTCTTTAATTTTCTTTAAAAATCTTTTTTTTTAAACAATTTTCTAACTATTTTATATTTATCTTATCTTTTCCCAACATGCGTTGGCCTGTGCGTGTTGGGTGCACTTCTGCCGCAATGTTTGTTGCAATTTCCCACAGGCGTCACTCATATATTTATCCAATTAAACCTCGTGGTGTGTTTCCTAACATTTCCTCCGCCTCCGCAAGTTTAAGAGACGCCTGTGCGCAGAGTGGGACCCCGGAAAATATTGTGAATAATGCTTTAGAACAATTACACGAGGCGGAGGGGATTACAACTTCTTTTTTACCGAAATTTTAAATAACATGCGTGCGTGTGTATGACCCGCCCCCACTTGAAAGTAACGCCTCACGCTCAATGTTATTATTTAGAGGAACCCCTGATACCACAGTCGAAGAGAAATTACATGGAAACTCTAAACAGCAACAAATATTTTTTTCAACTTCACTCCGGGTCGCATTACCGTATGGGAGATTAGAGGGAAAATGTGGGGGGTATCGAATTACGCTATGTCGAGTAGAGCTTCGACCAGGATGTCAATTATTTAATAAAGCCCTCGCCTCTGAAGAAGATTTAAAATTATTAGATAGTGTAAATGGGGATTTAGATCGTTTTAGTCTTGCAAAGGCGGAGAAATTAGCAGAAGGAGGAGGAAATGGAATTAATGATGAAATAAATAGTCCGTTTGATGGAATGGTGGATTGGTTAGATGATGGGGCAGCTTATTGCTTTGATACCTCACACGCGCGGATGCATACACTTATGAGCATTGATACGCAATTGTAAGGAAAAATATTTTATTTGTATACGTTTACGTTTTTATTTATTTATTTGATACTCACAGAAATAAGAAAAAAAAAAAGGGGGGGTTAAAGAAATTTTAATTATTATTATTTATTTATATTTCCCGAAAAAAAAATAAAATTAAAAAAAAAAAACCCCATGGGCAGAGAGAGGGGAGGGAAGTAATAATAATAATAATACTCAGTCTAATTTGTTCTGCGAGGATGGAGCAAAATAATAATAAATTATTTAAAAAACGAAAACGGCTTTCTGGATTTTTCTTTTTTTTTCATGGAGATTTATTGCAACAGCAATAAAAGGTTAGGTTTGGAACCTGTACCTTTTTATTTTTTTTTAATTATCTTTATTTTATTCTTGTGATTTTTTTTTCATTTATTATTTCTACATCATTTCTGCTCTTGCCCCTATCTTTCTTTTATATTTATTTATTTTATTCTCCTCCAATCTCATTTTTTTTATCATTTGACATTTCTTTTTTTTTTTTTTTTTAATAATAATATATGACTTTTTTTTTCCTGTTCTTGCTATTATTGGAGAAGCAATGAAATTCTGTTTCAAAGGGATTCTCAAGTATTAGTTATTCCGATTGTTATTATTATTATTATTATTTTTTTTTTTACTTCTCATGTCTTCTTGCTTTTATTTAATTATAATAATTTATTGTAAAAAAAAAAATTTTATTTAAAGAATTATTCCTTCTTTCGTACATACCTATATATTTATATAGTTTAAATTATATATTCTCTCATTATATAAATTAAAAAAAAAAAAAAAAAAAATTTTAAATGTCGCAGAATCCCCGACTGCGTATTCGACTTATTGGGCCTAGTGGTCATAAATCAGAGTATCACTGTGCAACATTGCTAGGAAACTGGCAAGAAGAGCGAACTTCATTTGGGCTGAAAGATCCTGCAAAGGAGCCGCTAGAAAATAAAACAACTTATCGAGTTTCCTACAAGGGAACTACAAGTGATGAGGAACTATTTGCAGCTAAACCTCCTGGTTGTTTTTGCTCTGAAGCACCTCCTGAATTACTTTTTTACCACGGTGATATTACTTCACCTCCACAAAATCAAGTTACAGTTCATGAGCTTAGCTACACTGATCCAAATGCAAGAGAAGAAACAAAAACGTTAAAAGAAATACTTGATAGTGAAGGTATTTCTAAACGACAGGAAAAAACAAATGCACTTCGTCGTGCTATGGGATTAAGAGGATATACTAATACTTCTAAAGAAAATTCCTTATCTTACTCTAAAGGAGTAGCAGTATCTCCTCTCGCTTACAGTAAAGAATGTTCTATTAAATCAGATAAAATGTTTATGGAAAAATCTCGTAGTGGAGGATATAGACCACCTCAAATACCTGCAATTGGTCGTATTCAAGACAAAGAACGCTTTTTAACTACCAAAAATATCACAGTAGATGCAACAGGTGAGTACCTTAAGGATAACATAGATGAATATCCTGCAACTAGCAGTGAATGTTGGGGGAATTTTATGGCATACAAAGACGATCCCATGCAACGAATAAAGCTACGAGAAGAATATGAAGCATAAGTAAAAATATCAGCAAGGAAATTAATTTTATTATTTTGAATTAGGAATCAAACAAAAAAAAATAAAAAAAAAAGTGTCATCAATGTATAGAATACTCAAAAAGAATATATAAGTTTAATGTAAAAGCAAAAACAAATAATGTTTTAATAAAAAAAAAGAGAAAAAAAATGATAAGGTCTGCTATAATATCCGTATATAAAATTAACTTTTATTCCCCCCTGGTATTATTAATACCAATTAAATTATTTCTCTCCTTTCCTTCTATACCTTTAGATCTTAGATCAACAATTAATCGTTATACTTGCATTTGTTCTCACATTTACTCACACCAAAAAAAATGTCCTACAGGCTCTGTGTTTGCAGCGCGACGGCCAATAGGGAATACTTTATGAGCATGTTCGAAAAGCACCTCAGTAGCTTTTTCAAGGGAATCACCCTGGGCTCAAAGGTGGCTGACTTCCAGGACGCCAAGAAGTCACAGGAAAAGATAATCTTGTTCGTGGAGGGTGCTGTGGCAAACGAGGTTGTGAAGGATCTCTGTGATGACTTCAACCTACCAAAGGAGAAGCGTCGTGTTCTCTGGATTCACTCGGTGACCGCTGGCGTGGATGTCTACAGACTAGGCGAGCTCCTCAAGGAACTGGAGGGCATCCCCTTCACGAATGCTCAGGGCTGTTATGCTAATATCCTGGCAGAGCACGTGGTGTACTCTATGCTTTACTTTAACAGACAGACATGGCGGCTGCAGGCGAGCCGGGCAGAGCGCAAGTGGGACCCCTACAACATGATTGAGCTGCGTGGCCAGACGGTGGGTATCATTGGCTATGGGGATATTGGACAGGCCGCTGGCAAGCTCGCTGCTTTCCTTGGGATGGATGTGACTGGTGTGAAGCGCACCGCACCTGCCAAGCCCGTGGATGATTTTGGTGTGAAAGTTGTGTACGGTCAGGCAGAGCGGGACCGCGTGATTCGTGAGTCCGACTTCGTGGTGAATATCATGCCAGGAACTGAGGAGACGAAGCTTTTCTTTAACAAGGAACGCTTTGCCATGATGAAGCCAAGTGCAGTATACATCAATATTGGTCGTGGCATCACACAGAATGAAAATGACCTTGCGGAGGCTCTGCGCAATGGTGTGATCCGTGGTGCAGCTGTGGACGTGTTTGAGGTTGAGCCACTGCCTGCTGAATCTTCAATGTGGGATATTGGCGACGACAAGATTCTCATCTCGGCTCATTCAGCAGACAGAAGCGTTGACCTGATTCCGTCGTCTGTTCATCGTTTCATTGGTTTGGCAAAGGACTATATGAAGACTGGGAAAGTTGACACCTACCTTGTTGATGCTCATCGTGGGTACTGAGTAAGGGGTAACAGGAGAAAATGGAAAGTGTGCTGTAGGCACATAGGGTAGAATTATTTTTTATTATTATTTTGTTTGGATTTATTTACTATTCTTACACTTGGAATTGCTAAAACAAAAGAAAACGTCTATTAAGAAAGGGTTTGTGTAGAAAAATAAGCAAGGGTTTGGGCAGAGATATAGAGTGGTATGTGTGCGTGGGGGCGGGAGGGGAGAGAGATAGTAGTTATAATATAATTATAACTACTATCACCTCTATTCTCTCATAAATATGTGTGTGTATTTTTTATTACTATTGTTATTATTATTTATATATACATTGAGATAAAAGGGTTATAATAGGAGTTGGCTGATCGCTTGAATTACTGTACTTATGTTGTTGTTGTTTTTTGATTGTGTCTTAAGTACCCCTCTTCAACTTCTTTTCACTTCCTTTTCTTCTATACCTTTAGATCTTGGATCAACAATTAATCGTTATACTTGCATTTGTTCTCACATTTACTCACACCAAAAAAAATGTCCTACAGGCTCTGTG
>JASANY010000735.1:0-32815 GCA_030849755.1 Trypanosoma avium
TCACCCTGGGTGTGCGCCAACGTAAGGGTCTGAAGCCCGATATCCCACCTCTGGACTCATTCCTCGACAAATTGTAGTTCGCTTTTGTTTTTTTTTTTTATATAACTGGTATAATCGTAATTTAAGCTTTTTGTTTCTTTAATAGCTTCTATGAGCCGTTCTCTGTGTGTTTTTTTTTTTTTTTCTTTTTATATATACATATTTTTTTTTTTTTTGATTTTTTTTTGTGGAGTTATGGGGGAGATGGATTTTCTTTCTTTTTTTAATGGTTTTTATGTTTTTGTTTCTCTTTAATTTTTTTTTCTTTTTCTATAATGGAGGAAACACTACACTATTCACGTATAGTGGATGCTCCAGAATCTATTAATGTAGTTACTGGCTGAAGTATTTATTATGGTATGCGACCATGGAGGTGTGATGATCGTTTTCAAGATTGGTTATTGTCTTTTACACATATGGATTCACTTTCTCTTTAATTTTATATTGCAAAATTGTTTTGGCAATGTAGCCGTTCAGAAAAGGGAGCTGAGCCTGTTGACAATTATAAAAGGTTAGGACGAGGTGAGGTTATGTTTTATGTTGAGAGATATCGTAGTGGTATGATGCGGACTAGCGTTTTCGAAAGGTATCTGTACAATCAAAATGAGTTCCAGAGAATAGTTGAAGAAGATGGGTTAAAGATGCGTGTTTGGAGACATCAACGTGAACTTGAGATGGAATCTAAGCAAGGTAAGATAGATGATCTTCTTCGAATGAACGTATTGAATAGCACTAAGAAAACACGAGAAGAGTGAAAGATAATTTGCTCTGTTTTTTATTTGATATTGGTAATAATGGCAAAATTATTATATTATATATATATATATATATTTATTTATTTCTACTTTGTAATCAATTAGTATGCTTTTTTTTTATTATGTGATAAAAATACGTAATATGTGGGGATTTTATATCACTATTGTTTCTTTTTTATTTTTTGTTAAAAGAATAATTTGTGCATTATATATATATATAATATAAAATGCATAGTAGATGGAATGGTTATGAGGAGCGAAGTCTCTTGGGGTGTGGATTGTATCCACTTAGACGAACATCAAAGTTTACCCCTGCTGGACCATCACCATGTATGGATGATGTTATTGGGGAAATTGATGAAGAGCAGCAAGATATTATTGATGAAGCACTCTATTTTTTTAAGCCACATATGTTATTTCGTACATTTCCTGTAAAGGGTGCTGGTGACCGTGTAGTACTCTATATTACAATGTATCTTCATGAGTGTTTAAAGAAAATTAATTCTTTAAAACGTGAAGAAGCTAATGCTGTGTTAATAAATAACGCAACCCTATCGTTTCCTTCACCTGGTGATAAAGAATTTCGGTTTAATGGCTTTTTTTGTACTGGGGATCAGTCAGAAAAAGAGGAATGGCAATCGTATGCGAGACAACTTCGTATGGAGGCAGGGCTTCGTCTTGTTGAAAAAGTATTTATGTTTCCTGAAAAGGATGGCACCGGAAGTAAATTTTGGATGGCTTTTGCAAAGAGATCTTTTTTATCATCTGATTAGCGAAAACTTTTAAAACAAAACATACCATGGTAGGTATAAATATTGTTTTTTTTTTTTTTCTTGAATATAGTTTATTTTTATTATTATTATTATTATTATTATTATTATTATTATTATTATATATATATATATATATATTTTTTTAATCAGATATGCTGGGTATTATTATTATTATTATTTATTTATTTTTTCTTTTTTTTTTTTTGGTTGCTGATGTTCTTCTTAATTAATTTGGTAAAATTATTTAGGGTGCAACAATGTATTCTAGATTTCAAAAGTTGAAACTATTTACTTTCTTTGAAATTATTGCATTGTTTGTATTAACTGTTATTTTTGTAGCTGCTAATGAAAATAAAGAAAATGAAATTTTTTCTTTGTTTAGAGGAAATTGGAGTGTATGGTGGATTATCGGTAATAAACCACGTAGGACAACTTTTGTAATTGAAGTTTCAGATTCCAATTTTTTTATTAGTGAAGAAGTACAGTCTAGTACAATGATGGAATTTGGTGAATTATTTTTACGGTTTATACAAAGAATAGTTGAGAAAAATGAAACTCTTTCAAGATCAAATTGTATACCTAATGTATGGATACCTAACTTCTCAGTAAAGTTAAGACCACGTATTTCAAATAATTTCTTTTACCTTACTGATTGTGCAGAAGAAATTCTATTTTCATTGGGGAAAAACTTTTTAGTAGAATCCGCATTCGGAACTATTCTTAGTGAACCACATCCCTTTTATTTTCAACTTGACAATAAATGTTCTCTTGCACCCTTTAAATTGAAGGGATATTGGTTAGAATGGTTAAATCATAATGAAGTACTTGTAATAATAATGTTACGCAATGGTAGTGAGGATTGTACTCATATCTTTCAACTAAGTAAACATATTATTCAAGAAAAAGATTCCCACTCTTCCCTTATGCTAATAGCATTATTGGTTTTGGCTGCTTTATTAAAGTTTATTCCACGCATATACTTGAAAAAGACAAATAAATTTATAGGAGTAAATAATTTTTCAAATTCTAATCGACGTGTTCTCTCTGATGTTAGAAGACGCGAATTACTTCAACAACAGGCAGAGATTATTCGTCGTATGAAAGAAGAAGATGGAAAACTTTAACGTTCAAGAAATATATATATATATATATATATATATTGTTTTTTTTCATAATAGTTAATACTAAATAGATGTATTATGAATTTTTTTTTCTTAATATTTGTTTTCATTACTTTTATTTTTGACCCTCCTCTTTTTCTTTTTTTGCTGTTATTATTTATTATTATTTATTTTTTTCTTTCTTTTAGATGGTGAACGGTTATTCAAGGTAGGTAACTGAATAAAATTTTGGCATATGTCTACCTCAACTGTACCATTGCAAAGTAGTATTAGTCTTAATGATTCTTTTGCGGAAAACTCAATTGATTTTACCAGATTTGAAGGGAAATCACATCAATCAAAAGAGTGTATATTTTCTCCTCCTCCACAACTACAGAGTGATAAAGAATTAGGTTTGTCAGACCATCGCTGGTACAGCTCTAATAGTGCTGTTTTTATTGTGGTCAGTTCTTCACTAAGATGTAGTTTAGTGTCACGTTTTTTTTGCACTAAACTTCTTCATTATCTTCGTTGGTGTGGTGAGAGTGCTATGTTTTTTATGGCAGGACCAACAGAACGTAATGAAAAGGTACAAAACTTTGAAGAAGATCCTGTAGCTTGGGAAAAATATGTAGAAGAATGTTTAAAAAAATCTTTGGATTACTTTGGTTCAGATCCTCCACTTGGATTTGCTGCTATTCCAGTAGTTATTCTTAGGGTAGATTGTGAAACAACAGAATCTTATAATAAATTACATGAAATGCTAAAATCGATTGGAACTTTTTTAATTCGTCATATTTGGTTTGATGATGAATGGAGAGATAGAAGTCGTCTTTGTAGTAGTTTTATTGATGTTTCTTTAAGGCGATTAGCTTTTCGTGCTACAAGGTGTCGTGGTAGTATTGTTTGTTCAAAAACAACTAGCTACCTTAATAGTTGTCTTCCTGCACTTCAACGTGTTTATCTTTATGAACCTTTAGTAGGAAATCCAGATGATACATTACAATCTTTTTGTCCTCTTTTTTTTACACGTCATGGTCAATCAGAGTATAATCTTCAAGATCGTCTAGGAGGAGACCCTGATCTTACACCATCTGGAATAGATGATGCTGTTACAATTTCTGAATTTTTTCGTAAACAAGTTGTAAATAATAAACTTTTATTCGCTAAAAGAAATTTAAAATGGGATAAGGAAGAAGGATTTGAAGTATGGTGTAGTCAATTAAAGAGAACTAGACATACAGCTGAACCATCTGCTAAAATTCTTACAAATGGAGAATTAAAAACTTTTAAACCTCTGAATGAGATTCACGCTGGTGTATGTGAAGACATGACAAATGAAGAAATTAAAGAACTTTATCCTTGTATTCAATCTTTTCGTCATACAGATAAAGTAGGTTTTCGCTATCCCAATGGTGAATCCTACCGTGATCTCATGCGAAGATTAGAACCACTTTTATTAGATCTTAATGTGACTCAAAAGTGTGTTTTAGTTGTAGCACATCAGGCGGTGTTACGAACAGTGCTTTCATTTTTTGATGGTCCTTCAGTGGAAGAGGCTGTACATCAACCTTGTCCCCATCGTACTGTTTGGTGTTGTACATATAACCGACTCGGTGAACCTCGCCTCACAACTATTACTCTTACACCTCGTAAGGAAAGTAGTAAAAGTGCGTGCGAATGGAGTGGATGGTGACGCAAGTATTCACTTTCCAATACTCCTATTGGTGGTTTTCTCTTCTTTTTTTCCTTTTCTTTTTTCTTTTTTTTTTTTTTTTTGTTCGTTTTTTTTTTTTTTTTTTATTTTATTTTAATTTTGTTCTTGTTGTTTTTTTTATACAATCTTCTCTTTATATAGATATATATATATATACTATTTATATGTCTCCTTATATATATATATATATGATTGTGGATCATCCGATTGTTCAGAGCGTTGATAATATGTAGATTCGTTTATATTAATATATATATATATATAAATCTATGTGGCTGTTTTTCTGTTTTTTTTTTTCCTTCTTTTTTAACTAAAAGGAGCTAAGTTGGGACAATGAGATGTTATCTAAAGTAACTAATTCACTCGCCCACGTTCTAGTTTCAGACTCACTTAGTGATTATAAACTAGAGAGTAGAAAATTTCGAGGTGGTAAAAATAATTTACTACATATTCAAGATGCTGTGGAAATTTCTTCAAAGAAATTTGTCTCTATTGTATCAGTTGATGTAAGAGAAATTATATCTAGATGCAATACAGAAAATGAAGCTCGTTATACTTTAGAAATTCTTAAAGAAGGAATTTCATTACTTACTCGATTGCGACATCCAGGTATTTTGCAAGTAATTAAACCTTTAGTAGAAAATAAGAAATATCTTCGATTTGTTACCGAACGTATTTCATCGTTACTTACTTTTGATATTTTAAATGGAAATATTTCTAAACAAGAAAAACTTCTTGGAATTTTTCGTTGTTCAAAAGTATTAGAATTTATTCATGAACGTGTAGGATACTTACTTTGTGATTTTTCTCCTCAAGCAGTATGTATAGTTGAAGGAGAATGGAAAATTTTTGATTTTTCACATGCTTTTTCTGCACTAAAATCAAGTCAACTTAATTGGATATATCCATTAAGTAGTATTTCTGCACCTTTAATAGACTATTGTTCAACTGAAATATTGAAAACTTTTAAAATTAAAAATGATGGGCCTATCGATCTTTTTGTTTCTAATTCAGATAATTTAAAGGTAAAAATACCGGATAGTGATGTTTTTTCATTTATAATTTTTAGTACTGAAGTACTTTCAGGTAGTAAAGTTTTTAATTGTGGTGATAACATTGAATTACATGATAGACAGTTTAGTAATGTTGAAAGGGAAGTTTCTAAGTGGTTTTCTGGATCTCCATTATCAATTCCTAGACCATCATTAGATAAATTACGAAAAGATAAAAATTTCTCTACAGAAGATATGTTGATATTAATTGATTTAGATGAATATGATACAATGGATGAAAATATGCGCTTTAACATTTTAAAAAAATTATATGATGGTCTTGGAAACTTTATATTTGAAGAAGTAATAATAGTAAAATTAATTATACCATTAATGCGTCGTGAAAGTTTACAGGAGAATAGACTTCGTTATACTATACCAATTCTTCTTCAGTGCTGTCCTTGTGTTTCTAAAATGGTATTTACAACTTATCTTCGTGAATTCTTTATAGCTATTTTAACTGGAATAACCACATCAAATTCTTTTGAAAGATGTGGTGTTGTTGCAGAATTAATACTTGAAAAGTTTAAATTATTAGTAAATCATTTTAATTCTGATTCTGATAAAAATAATATAGTTATTCCATTTCTTGAGAGATGTGTAAACCCGATTAATGGAGTTAGTAAGGTAACAAGGGTAGCAATTGATCAATTTATTCAATTAACAGAAAATGGTGAAAATTTGTCTTTTTCTGATACTTTACCAGAAAAATTAATTGATCTCTCTATTATTGATACTGAAAACTTTACTCATATTTTTATTTGTTTAGAGCGTGTGATAAAATATGCATCATTTGAAGCACGTCAATTAACTGAATCTCGTCTCATTCAATGCATAAATACACTTATTTTTAATGCAGTTGATATGTCTAAGTTTTTCGGAACATCTTTAGCTCTTCTTGAACGTTTGTATGAGGGATTCTCTAGGGAGCATAAAGCTACCCGAAGTATACCACTAATTTCTCCACTTTTACTTAGTTCTTCTTCTCAAGTTTCTTCTTTTAGCAAACGAATGATAGAAAAGATGGTGATAGAGGTAACGGTAATGTCAACTACAGATGATAATAATCTAAACCACTCCCCAACTCTAACACAAAAATCCTTTTCTTACATGGAAACAGATATGTTTTCGTTTTAGAATATTTATTGCCACACGATTAATTCCTAATAAAAGAAAATATATATATTAGAAAGGATTACTACTCTTGGGAGAAAATTATAAGACATCAAAATATGTTTATAAGTCTTAAGTACTAATAATCTCATATAAATAATTTTTTTATTACTACTACCAATAATAATAATTATTATTTTTATTATGTACATTGATGGTAAATAATAATAATAATTTCTTTTCTTTCTTTTTTTTGACTTTTCTGTTATTAAAAAAAAAAAAAGTGATTAGAATTAAAAATTGAAAAAGTCTAACAATGTCAGATAATGAGGGAAAAAATCAATTAGTTGGTAAAGGTACACGTGAATCATCGTTGTCATCATCATCATCATCATCATCTACTGAAGAAAAGGGTAAAAAATATTATATTAGCCAAAATTTGTTTGAAAAACTTCAAGATAAGGGTTTCAGTGAAAATGCTATTAAAAAATCTATAGTTGCTGGATGTGTAGATGAAAGTACTTGTACCCAATGGATTACAATGCATGAGGGTCACCCTGAACTTGATACCCCACTTGATGATGGTGTGGAGGTTGTTATTAAAATTAAACGAGTTCTTACAGAGGCTGAGCGTGAGGCTAAAGTACAGGAACTTCGGGAAAAAGCAAAAGCTAAAAAAGAAGAAGAGAAACGTCTCGCTGCGGAGGAAGAGCGTAAACGCATAGAAATGGGGAAAAAAGTTCTTGAGACCAAAGAAATGTTGGATAAATTGCGTAGAGAATCAGAGCTCGCAGCTGTACGGCAGCAAAAGGAAGAAGATGCCTTAGCACGGCGTAGGGTTAAAATACAAATTCTTGCAGATAAATATGTGCGACAGGGAATTCCCTTAGAGGAGGCAAGACATAAAGCAGAGATGGAGTTGGAGGAGGTTGCCCGCAAACGCCGTGAGGAATCCGCAACACTCTTGCAAGAAATAAAAACAAAAGATACACAACAAGGGAGTACAAGTCCTAGTACGTGGAATCTTAGTGCCCTTGCTGCACGTGCAGCTCCTTTAAGTGAAATTTTTGAAAGACCTACAGAACCACCATCATCCATTCCACGTCTTGTAGAGGGTATTATAAAATATGATGATGTCGTAATATCGCGCCAATGCCTTGCAGTTCTTCGAACTATTTTAAAAAATATACGTGATCACCCTTTTGATACGACGAAGCGTTCTCTAAAAACTTCGACAAATACTTTCTCTATGAAACTTGCTCCTGTACTTCCTGCTCTTGAACTTTTACGAACATGCGGTTTTCAACTTGCTACTGATAATAATGGTAATGAGTCTATAACAGCAACTACAGTTGTTATTCGTGTCATTGATCGCGCCCTTTCTTTGTTACCTGAGTCAATTGGGGCATAGAAAGTCTTTTTTTCTTTTTTTTTTTTTTTTTTTCTTGGCTAAGAAAATTAAAAAAAGAAAATGAATTGAATTGAATTGAACTAATTAGTGGAAAAAGTTTAATCATTTATTTGCTTTTTATTTCTTTTTTTTTTTTTTTTAAGAGGTACAAGGACAGCAACAACAACAAAAAAAAGAGGGTATAACTTTCTGTTTTAATAGATTTTACGAGAGTAATTCTTCTTCCACTCTAACTTTTCACCCCTATTCCTTTATTTATTTATTTTTGATTTTCTTGTAGTAAAAAAGGAAAGGTAGTATAATGGAGAGCTTAAGGACTGCTGCTTCGTATGACGAAATTACACGAAGGCGTGCAGGTGACTTAAACAGTAAAGAAACACCTTTCCGATTTTTCAGTAATTATGTTAAAAAAACACTTATTCAGTTTTCTCTGGATAATTTAAAACTAAACGTTGGCCGTCGCGACGCTTTTGTTCTTGATTTGGCTAGTGGAAGAGGGGGTGATATGGGTAAATGGCTTCACTCTCAAAGTCCTGAATTAAGTTTTGCAACGGCTAAATTATCAAGGGAAAGATTAGTTAAAACTGTTTTTCTTGACTGTTATGATGTTTCTCCAGAGTGTATTGCAGAAGCACAGAAAAGATATATTAAACTTGCATCTGGTGTTGATTGTAATTGTGCTTTCACTGTTAGTGATTGTTTTAGTGAAGATTTTCTCCGTCATAAATTACCTTCATCAGATTATTATGGTAAATTTGATGTTGTTTCAATTCAATTTGCATTTCACTACGCTTGTGATACATTAGCACGAATTGATATGTTAATTAAAACAATAGCTGGTGCTTTAGCTTTAGGTGGTGTTTTTATTGCGACTACAGTTGATGAAGAGGAACTCGCAGAGCGTGTGCGTGAAAAACGAACTGAGTATCAAGGATTATTCGCTCTTATTTTTGACTCAGAACCTGCATGGGAAGGTACAAAACTTGCTGTAGGTACAAAGTATCGTTTCTCATTAGAAGGATTTGTAGATTGTGATGAGTATGTAGTACCAGCAAATTATGTACGAGAACGTGCTAAATATTATGGTATGGAGGAAGTACCAGAATATTCAAAATCTTTTCGTTCATTTTATATTGATTATAAGAATGATTTTAATAGGAATAAAGGACTTTATTTAGTTCGAGGCGAGATGGAACTTGCCACATTGTACCGTTCGTTTTGTTTCAGGAAAACCGAATAAATAATTTTCTTTAAAAAATATAATCACGGATTCTTTAATGGTAGTATGTCATTTTTTTTTTTTTTTCTTCTTTGGAATTTTTGGCATAGATAAAGTTATTTCTGTATTTATAAATTATCACTTTTTACGTTGTAAGATATTAATTTCTTTTTCTCTTTTCCTTTTTCTATCCAAAAAAAAAAACTGTCGTTTTCTACATCTCCCTCTCTCAAATATGTCTATAAATATATATATATATATTTTTTGTTTGTGATTTTTTACCTCTTAAATACATTTACATTAGTATGTATAATCCTTTTTTTATCTTGCTTTTTTTTTCTTTTTCTTTAAGGTTTGATGTTTACGAAAGTTGCTGCCTCTGCCGCAGATGCATCTACTCTTCATGCAGTTTTAACAGATTTACTCTCTGAGGTGGCTGGTGAAGCTGAGAAGAGTAGAAACACGACCTTACATAACAGCAATTGGCGAACACGTCAAATTGTACGTGAGTTAAAGGAATTAAAATCATTACCGGCCCTTTTTTCTTCAGAAGAAGAAGTTCGAGGTGTTGTTGTGAGTCAAGAAGCCAGGTGCCGAGTAAAAATTTTAAAAGCATTTCTCTCAGGTCAATACATTGTAGAGGAGCAAAGTTTATTACAAGAGGAAGAAATTAGGTCTCGTAATTTTTTAACAAATCTTGCATTTTCTTTACTGAAGAAAAAGGCTGATTGGTTTCTATTAATAGGTAAAGAAATGTATGAAAGAAGTTGTAAAATAAAGGATTTATGGATAGAGAGAATACACTATAAACAACAATGTGATCTTGAAGGCTTAATGGTAAAGGAAAAAAATAGTCGACATTGTTTAGAAGAGTTACAATCTATAAACCGTGAAGAAATTGAACGAAGAAGATTTTTAGCTGTAGGACGTGAAATAGATATGGAAATATTACGTCAGAAATCTTATAGAATGAATTCATTAGCTCATTTTTCTTCTTCAAAAATTTTACTTGAAATGTCAAAGATTATAAATGAAGAAGAACGTGATCGCTGTTCATTAGAACGGTTATATTTACTTAAACTTAGTTTAATAGCTAATGATCAAGAAAATTCTATTGCAAGATTAGTAGTTAATTCAGTTATGAATGCTTCAATAACTAAAAGTAAGTTAAATAAAGAAAATAAACTGATGGAAATTACATCAAAGTTACTTTTATTACCTTCGAAAGAGTCTGAAATTCGAGGTATTATTGAGAGGAATGAGATGGAGCAACGTCAAAAACTTCAAGTAAATTTTTTTATATCATGGCGTACAGTTTTTAAACGTACAATGATTCCTAAAGAGGGAACTGAAATTTTACAAACTCTTGAATTATATGAGAGACGTTGTTTATTTGATCAATGGAGGTTTGGTTTTAAATCACTTGATGAGCATGAGGATTTTGAAAGGCGTATTCTTGTGAGGCGAGAGTCTGAACGTGATATATTTTTTAATCATGTGGTTGATAGTCTTACTTCATTATGGAAACAAGAAGGGGAACAATTTAATAATTTACGGAAATTATATAATAATTTTATTTGGTCTGAAAGAATTTTAAAGGCTACGACAATTCTAGATTTAGAGGAACGTTGCGCCCGAAAGAAAATTATAGAATCTGAAATAAAAGAATCTTTTAGTTTACGAGATTGGATTTATACTCATAATTGTGAGGAAGCTGCATTTCGGAAAGCTAGATCTATTATAATGGTAGAGAATAATAATTTTATTTCTCTAAAAAAATGGCATAAAGAAACTGTTTTAGAGCAACTTTTTATACAACTCTATAATGAAGAGGAAAATCTTAGAGTTAATATTGAATCAGAGGCTTGTAACGCATGGTCAGATATTATACTAAAAGAAGGTAGTGTTCAATTTGGTTCTTATGTAAACTTTGTAGAGTCTGTAGAATATCCAAATCGTTCTTTGCTTATAGAAAAAGAAAGGGAAAGCTTTATTTATCACAAATTAAAACATTTAGCCTTTACAGAACTAAAAGAAAGAAAAATAATTGAAAAAATGGAATTTAATTATCGTATAAAAGAGTATATGTCTATTTTAGAGTATGTAGAAAGTTGGAATCGATTAGAAATTCAAACAGAGAGTCAACAGAAATTTTTACAAATCGCATTATGTAAATTAAATAATTATGAATCTATTAATCGGTCTTTTATTGAATTTTCTGAAGTTGAACGATGTAAATTCCTTTTTGATAGTTTTGATTATAATTTTCCAGAATTAAGAGCCTGTGAAGTGGATGAATTAAATAAACGTTTAGATATTATTAATGAAGCAGAAATTGTTATAGGAGCTTTAGCGTATCGACATGGTATGCATTGTCAAGTAAAATATGCTTCAGATAATTTGCGTTTAAAACATTCAGTTTTACACTTTATTTCATCAAGTGATCTTTTAAAGTTTCGTAAAATTGATTTAATTCAGACTGTGGAACCATTTAATCGACGAGATATTATGTTAATGGAATTACAAGAACGTTTAGTTTTAGATTTAGAAGTCAAAGAATGTAAAGTTCGACTATATATTGAAAAAAGTGCTTCAAATGATTACGATAATTTACAAAAACTTTTTGATCGTATTATTTCACGTGATGATCAATGGCGAACTAGAGGTACATCAGATAAATTATTAAATCTTTCGCGAAGAGAAGAACTTGTTGATTACTTTAGACGTAAAGAACTATCTTTATCTTCAAGACTTAAAGAAGAACGAGAAAAGACTTGTAAGTTACTTAGTTTATTTTTTGAAGAATTTTATTGGGGACGTGACTCTATTGTACTTGAAGAATTTGTTGCACGTGAGAGTATTATTAATGGACTTATTAAATTTTCTTGTAACTTAAAATGTGTTTCATCACGATCTGTTTCTCATGTTGCACTAAGGTTATATAGCCTTGCAATGACAACTACACAGGAGTTAAAATCATTATTAATAAAGGTGAATGATTCTCTAGATAATGTAGGGATAACTTGTGAATTAAGAGAAGCACAGTCTATTTCAACTGCAGGAAACATTTTTAGAGTTTGCTTTCCTGTTTCTCAGATGGAATGGATCAGACCTTTAACTGAAAAGAGTAATGTAGTTTACTTTGAAGCAAGAGATGATGAAGGTGATTTAATTGCTACTGCCTCTCTCCTTATTAGAAGTGAAGATTTACTTAAAGTTAATGGTTCTACTGTTGTTTCAGTTCCCTTGGACAACCAACAAGGAAAAATGAATGTTATTCTTTATGTAAGATAATAGCAACTATAGTTAACAAACAAAACAAACAACAACAACAACAACAAAAAAAAAAAAAAAAACCACACAAAACATGTATAAATTTTATTGTTTTTTTTTTTTTTTTTTTTTTTTCCTTTTATTGTCTTCTATTTATATAAATATTGAGAAGAAGTCTTGCTTTTTTTTTTTTTTTTCCACCCTGTTCTTTCAAGTTTTTTTTTTTTTTTTTTTAATTTTAAATGCTCAATAAAGAAGATAGTAATACGCTTCCTAAATGTTTAGCTGACGTTATATTACGCGATTTGCATGAACAATTTATTATTGACGATTCTGCACGAGCTATATTTAATCGTTTCACTTTATTTTTAATTGAAAATGAACGAAAATTTTCAAAAGATGAAGAGTCAGAAAAATAATGAGCAAATAAATAGTTTAAAACATTTTCAGCAGCACTCAAGACTACATTTTATTGGTCAATGGAAAACCAAAGTTCATGATTTATTTAAGAATTGGTTCGAAATGAATCCATCATGGAATCATGGTATTTTGTCTAATCAAAACTTATATGCTCATTTAGATATGGATGCTTTTTTTTGTAGTGTCGCACTTGCAAAAGATGAGAATAATCATTTGCGTGATCAACCAGTATGTGTTGCGGCAGGGAAATTTAATAGTGATATTTCTTCTTGTAATTATATTGCTAGATCCTATGGTATCTCTGCAGGTATGTACGTAAATGCTGCAAAAGCTATTTGTCCAAATTTAAATGTTTTAGGATATGATTTAGAAAGGTGTGAAGAAATCAATAAATATCTTTACCGTTTATTATTTGAGTTATGTCCAAATTCAATAAAAATAGCAATAGAAGTATATAGTATAGATGAAGTTATGATTGCTTTTGATACTAATGATTCTGAAATTGTAATAAATTATATTAATAATGTACGTTGTGAATTAGAAAAAAATACAAAATGTACTGCTTCATGTGGAATTGGACATAATATTATGCTAGCACGTATTGCTACAACTTTTGCAAAACCAAATGGAATAAATTTTATTCATTCTGAAAATGCTTCAAATATTGTTGCACAACTTCCTTTTAATAAAATTCATGGTGTAGGTGTTAGTACTATGATGAAATTACGTCCTTTATTACAACCTTATTTAAAAAATTTTGACTTCAATGATGATAAAATTCTCTGTCGTCATGTTCAAAAATTAACAAAAAATCAAATGCAACGTGTTTTTGGTCAAAAATCTGGTGAAAATTTTTATAATTTATGTCGTGGTAATGATACTCGTTTAGTTAAAAGAACTGGAGATGAAGAAAATCAACGTATATTGGGTAAAAAAATTCCTACAAGTTTAGGATGTTCAATGAACTATGCTGTAAGGGTATCCTCTTTAGAAGATATTTGGAGTATTACTAAAGAACTTATAGAAGCAGTATGTGAGAAACTAAAACGTATTAATCTCCTTTGCTCTGGTCTACGAATAACATTATTAGAACGACATCCTTTGCATCCCAAGGAAACTCAAAAATATATGGGAAGAGGAAAATGTCTTGAGTTTCATATTCCTGTAAATTTTGAATCTTCATTAAAAAGTTCTGACCAAAAACTTATGTTATCTAAAGTAAAAGATATCCTATCTCCTTTATTTGTTTTAAGTCGTTTAATTACTGATGAGGAAAGGGCAATTGAAATTGGACTTAAAAATGACTTGGATTCTAAAAATGTTTGGACAGTAAGTATAAATACAAATAGTAATATTGTTATTTCTGATATTCGTGGAATGACTATACTTGCTGTAGGACTTCAACAGAATCAAGATCATATGATTGGTGTAAAGCGTGCACGCGGTGTTCAACTTTCTCTTTTATCTGCATTTTCAAAAATTGATGAGAGTAAACAACAACCATTAGAAATCTCAGATTCATCTCCAAATATTTCTGGAATTTATGAAAATTGTTTTGAATTCTCTATCTTGAATGAAATGATGACTCAGGATGTTAATGAAGTATTTTTTAAAAAATGGAAAAATTTGACTTTATATGTTAGTGAAAATTTAAATTTTACTGCTATAAAAGCTCTTATTCGTCTTGCTGCTTTTCGTTGTTCAGAAATTTCAAACTCTAATGAGGTTGCAGGTGAAACCTTTGAAAGCCTTGTAGAGTTTGCAAATGGATTGTTACCTGTTACTATTGATTTTACTTGAAAGAAAGAAAGAAAAAAAAAATATATATATATATATATATATATATAGATATAAATCTAAAATGTTGATTTTCTATAAAATATTGGGTTAAAAAAAAAATAATAATAATAATAATACATATATATATATTTATATATTTTTTTTTCTTCTTTTTTTTTTTTTTTGCGGTGTTGGACGGGTCTAAATTTACTACGAAGGGTTATTTTCTTTCTAGATGAATTTCCCGTTTCAACAAGGACTAAAGCGTGCTGCTCTTTTTTTTAAGGAAGGAAACCACCAAGGTGCAGAAAGTATTATTCGAGAATTACAAGCTATTAATGATCCTTTATCTATAGAATGTATTATTAACCTAATTAAAAGTGAGATTCAAGTCTTTGATATTGAGGCAGCGTATTTTCACTTTGCCGCATTTAAATTGTTAGGATTTTATTTAACAAAAAATAAAGATAATTGGTTTGATAATAAAAAAAATTTGTTAATTTTCTTTTTTGATTATGCAAAGTTAAGTGGTGAACGAATTTTATCCCCTATGTGGCGTTCAGTATTATCTGAATCAGCTTTAAATACTGCTATTGTACTAAAGTTAAGTTGTGCTGATACTAAAGATGGTATAGATACAAAATATCTTTCAGATATTGTAACTGAACTCCTCTCTATTTTAGAAGCTCATAGATCAGAGTCAGAAATGGTTTTTATAGGTCATGTAATTTTAAATATAATCGAAGAATTTGGTATATATCATAAAAGTTCAAGAGGACGAGGAATGCCTCTGAGGTTTCATCGTGCATGTCGAATTGCTTTTGAATCTTATCCTTTAGCTCAAATTCTTAAAAGTTTATTATATTCTGCAGAATGTAGTATTATGAAAACTTTTCAGACTGTTGAAGTAATTATTACATGTCTTGATTCTTTACTTTCATGGTCTACTCATAGCTTTTTTGAAGAAGATGCATCAGATAATGAGTATAATCATTCTTTTAAAGTTTCAGGAAATTTGTGGCGAACACTACTTTTAGAAGGTGTATCATTCCCTAATAATGTAGTTAAAATTAATGTTTTACTTCATAAATGGTATTCTAATGGTGGTATATGTGGATTTCCTTTAAATCGTCGGTCAATTATTGAATTAATTCGTCAATTTTCTAGAGTTAAAATGGAAATTTGGAATTTTTCCGATAAATTAAATTATGGGACAAATTTTCTTTCTCTTGTATGTTATGTTGTAAGGGATATTCTTGGAAGTAATTTACAAGATGATGAAGTTCGTGCAACCCTTCCTCTTGCCGTTTCTGGTATTGGTAGAATTCTTGAAAATTTTTCTGAAATATTTGAAGTTGGTGATTTTTTAGATTCATACATATTAGAGATTTCAGAATTTACAAAAAAATTAATTGAACTTGATAGTCAACTTCCTGATGATGATAGTATCATGTCTGCTTTAGATGAAAATTTAAGTTGCTTATTTAAGTTAACAAATATAAATTTTCATAAAGAAAATACTATTAACTTAGTAAGTTCATCTGTTATAGATGTTTTAAATACATTTTTATTAATAAAATTATCTTATGCCCATTCTTCAGAAGACATAGAACATTTTTCAGACACCTTTACAATTTCACATATTTCACTTGTTGGGTATATTAGTCGCCTAAATCCAAATAAAGCATCAGAATTATTTTGTTTAGCATTGGAAACACTTCGTAGTCAATATTCTAAAATGGGAAAAGAAAATAATTTAAAAATTATACAGATACAAGAAAGTATTTGGGTAGTTTTAAAAACTATAGACGCTTTTATAGCTGATGTACGTGAAGGTGAAGATTTTTCAATTCCCATTTGTTTTTCTAATATTTTATGGTCTCAATCTCATCCTGTATTTAAAATTATTACAATAATTATTGAATTTATGCAAGAGATTATACAAGATTTATCTCTAGCTAGCCCTGCTGTAGTTTCTGCTCTTTTAGAAGTACTTTCTACATTTATTACTGTTTATGTTGTAGGACATGATGAAATTAGTTTATTTTTTACTAATAAAAATTTTGTTATTATTTCGTGTGTTCTTTATTTTTTGTCTGTATTTTCATTTGATAAAGAAATTACAGTTGCCGGATGTCAATTACTTGATGTGAGCGTTAAAAGTAAAGGTATAATTTCTGTTTTACAGTCTTCTGATCTTTTAAAAAGGACTGAAGATTTAATTAGTTGTGGTAAACAATTTTATGGAAATACTAGAGGAAGAATCTCAGCTTTTTGTATTCGTTCTTTTCCATTTGAATTACAATTAGAAAAAATATTACAAATTCTTAAAAGTTTTGATATTGAAATTAGTAATTCTACTTCCCTTGATGTTGACTTATGTCTTGAAAGATGTGCCTCTCTTGAAGGATTTTTATTCTCTTTACAAGATACAGGATTACTAAAATTGTCTAGTGAAGTTGTAATAAATATTTGTGATCATATAATTTCTGTAACTTCAATTAGATTTTATGAAAAGGAACTAACTATTCGTAGTACAGAGATGATATTACAACTTTTTTTATCTTATTCTGTTATACTTAATGGAAAAGAATTAATTGGGGTAATTGAAAAAGTTTGTAAAACACTAAATTTTGTTGTAAAAAAACTTTCTGATGATTCTACTTGGAGAACTGAATCTGCTGAATCGGAGAAGCATCAACTTTTAAAATTATTATCAATTCTCTTATGTGAAATTTCTCGATGGGTTATGTTGGAATGTGAACTTTCTTTAGATGTTGTAAAATCCTTAAGTTCATGTGTTATTTCTACTCTAGCAATTTTTTTAACATTATTTGATGAACGCTCTTTAAGTTTTCCAGAATTACAAGAAAAAGTATTTTTAACATTTCAATTATGTTCAGAAAGTTTTACATCTGATTTTGTAAATTATTCAAGTTCTCAGGTGTTTTTATCGACACTATTTTTTTCTTTAAACTCTGATTCTATTGAAATTCAACGTGTAGGAATAACTGTTACTGATACAGTGGTTTCTTTTTTTCGAGAATCGGGATCTCAGAACTTTGAGTTACTCTTAAGCCTCCTATCAGCTATTTTACAAAATTTTGTGTCAGGAAAATTTTCAATCTCTTTATCTTCAAAAATAGTAGGTATTCTTACAACTCTATGTAGCTGTTTACCACTAAATAGTATAGAGCAGAAATTTGAAGAAATTTTGAGATTAGTTTTAAATACTGATATTGTATTAATTTTACAGCGAATAATGTTTAATGTTCAACAATACTTGTTATGTGAAGTTCCGTCACAACGAAAATTAGTTCTACAAACTATGAATGACGAAATTTATGAAGGACTATATAATATCAAAGGTGTACTTCTCGTATAATGTGGATTAAACTAAGTAAATAAAACCATTAGGTAAATAAATGAAAAAGGAAAAAAAAAAATAAAAAAAAAAAAAGAGCAAGAACACCAACAAATTATAATAATCTTTTTTTTCCTTTGTTTTTTCTTATTGTTTTTATTTTATTTTACTATTTTTTTTTTTTTTTGTTTTGTTTTTTTACTGTAATATATATATATATATATATATATATTGTTAGGTTAAAATACTATTAAAAAAAAAATAATAATAATTAAAGGCTTAAAATGGCTCTTCAACAAACCGCACATAGTGCATGTTCACGTAAGGTTCATTGTGTAACTAAACATTACTTAGATGATCCTTTCGCCGCTTTTTTTGCAAAAGATACAACTATTATTAATAGTCCATTAATGAATCGAGGTACTTGGCTTAGAACAGTAGCGATAGAACGTAGTTTGTTATCATTTGCTAAGAGTCAATGTGGTGAGAAACCCTTACAAGTAATCAGTTTTGGTGCTGGAGTTGATACACTCTATTTTCGAATGAAAAAAGACCATAAAGAAGTTAATTTTGGTAAATTTATTGAACTCGATTTTCCAGATTTAGTAGCAGAAAAGCAAGAAATTATAAATCGAACAGAAAAATTAAAACAATATGTTGGTCCAGAGTATCAGTTAATATCCTGCGATCTTCGAAAGACAGATGAACTGCGTGAAATACTTAAAATAAATGTTATTAATGATATACCTACTGTACTTTTGGCTGAGATGGTTTTTGTATATTTGGATGTTTCCACATCAACAGAAATACTTGAACTTACACTAAATGATGTACTCAATAAAGATACAAGTGTTTTACTTATTGCATATGATGCTATTCGTCCTGAAGATCGTTTTGGAGAAGTTATGGTTAGTAATCTTGCTTCAGTAGGAGTGCATCTGCGAGGTATCAAAGAATTACCCACACCTCATGCTCACGCTGAACGTTGCAAAAAAGTAGGACTTCAAAATGTCATGGCAACATCCATGCGAGAACTTTATCTTTCTGTGCCGCAAGAAACACAAAAATGGTTGACTAAACTTGAAATGGTTGATGATTGGGATGAGTGGTGTATTATGCATGATCACTATTGCTTCGTTTTAGCAACAAATAAAGCAGAGGCCTTACCCACTGTATTTTGATTTATTTATTTTTTTTGCATTTTTTGTATATGTGTGTGTGCGTTTGTTTTGGTTATTGTTGTTCTTGCTTTCTTTATTTTTTGTCTTTTCATCTCTCTATGAAGAATTATCTTCTTAAACTACCATGTCTTATTACTATTTTTATTTTTTTCATATTCCATCCTGCAGATTAACGAATTTCATATTCTTTTCTTTATTATTATTTATTTTTTTTTTTAAATGTCTTTCAGACTTTCTTTTTTAAAAAAAGATTATATTTTAATATACATATATTGGTTTTTTTAAAAAAAGAGTTAAACCGTTTTTATTGAATCAAAATGTCGGTAGAAGAGTTAAAATTAAAGGGAAATGGGGCCTTCAAATCCAAGAAATATGAAGAGGCTATTCAATGGTATACAAAAGCAATTGATATCAACCCTAAATCTGAGGAGGCGGCAGCTTTATATTCAAACCGTGCAGCATGCTGGAAGAGTTTAGATAATTTACCCAAATCATTGGAAGATGCAGAAAACTGTATACTTGTTAAACCAACTTGGATGAAAGGATATTTTCGAAAAGGTGCTGCACTTGAAGGTATGAAAAAATATGATGAAGCACTAAAATCTTTTCAAGAAGCTTTAAAAATTGACCCTGGTAATGATGAACTTATGGATAAGCTTCAAATACTAAATGGAATTTTAAGGGAACGTAATGAGAAAGCTACTCCTGCATCGTGTAAAAGTTCTGAAGAAGCTAAAATCATCGGTAATTCATTATTTACTTCTGGTAAATATGAAAACGCTGCTTCTTTTTATTCTCGTGCTATTGAGCTTAGTACTGGGAGTAATGGAGAACTAGCAAATTATTATGCAAATCGTGCAGCATGCTATCAGCAGACTCACAGTTATAATCTTGTTATCAATGATTGTGATAAGGCTCTTGAAATTGATCCTAATCATGTTAAGGCACTTATTCGTCGAGCAATCGCATATGAAGGATTGGAGAAATGGAAAAATGCCTTGGATGACTACAATAAAGCTTCTCGTCTATCCCCAGGAATTTCAAGCGTGTCACAAGGAATACTTCGGTGCCAGCGGGCTGTGAGAGGTTAGTCTCCGCATATTGAGGCTTCAAGTGCTCTTTGAAAAAGGGGATTGGGAAAAACAATATATATATATATATATATTTATATTGAGGATTATTATTATTATTATTATTATTTTAATTGTTATTATTATTTATTATTATTATTATTTTTTTACGAAATGTATTTGTCAGGAGTTTCCTTGCTCAAAAATAATAATAATAATATGCTCTTTTTCTTCTTTTTTTCACTCTTTTTCAAATATATATGTATTTTTTTTTTGTTCTTGTTCTTCAATTAGTCTTACCATCTCATACCCTTTAAATTTTGGGATTCTTTTGACATTTCTCATTCTTTCATGTTCATCGGTATTCTTTAGTCAGTATTTTTACGATACTTGCTGCCACTAGAGAAGTTTAAATGATTTAATAATAACATAAAGTGGTAGCTTAATTAGGGTGATATATTAGCTAGTTTAAAAAAAAACAATAAATAAACTCTTTCGTCTCCTTGAGTGTATAAAATGGCCTAAATTAATTTATATATATATATATATATATATATAATTAGACTACGAGAAAGCTTTGCATTAATTTAGCAAGCCCTATAGCAACTTGGTGCAGTCTATTTTCTATGGAAAAAAATATATAATAGTAATAATATTAGTTGGGATTTTTTTTTTTTTTTTAGTTTAATGATGCAAGGTAATTTAATGTAAGGTAACTCTATAATTCAAAGAAGTAATGAATAGTATACTCTCATGGCTGTCTTGCTAAATCTTTTCTTACCATCTACACAAGAAAAATAACACCAGAAAAGAAAATTTTCTTTATTACTTTTTTTATTCTTCAAGTGCAGTTAGGGACGAATTATATTGGAGGTTCAGGTTTCCCTTATATATATATATATATGTATTTATTTATTTATTTTTATTTTTTTTTAAGAGGGGGGGGGGGGGGGGTATTCTTGAATCATTATTCAGTTTATTATTATTATTATTTTTTTGTTGTTTTGTTTTATGTGTGTGCAAAAACAATAATAAAAAAAAAAAGGGTATTTAGGATGCGGACCAAAAGGAGACTCTTGTACGTTCCCGATGAAGAGGGTGCATTACTTGGCGAACTTAGTGATTCACCGCGTCCACGACCTTCCCGTTTATCTAAATTGCCAATTCTCTCATCAGATCGTGAAAATGGGAATTCTTCTGTTGATAACCATGAAGATACTCAGAATTCAGAAGTTATTGATAGTTCGCTATTTGTTTCCTACAACAGCTATACAATGGCTGATGGATCAGGAATTCTTTTTGCACCATCTACTTCAAGGGAAGCTGCTGCACTCTGTCGATCACTTAAAAAATGTTGCCGTTTTTTAAATAAATTTATTCAGCGAAGTTCAATTTCAGAAACCTCGACAGATCCATTGTCGTCTTTATCATCATCATCGTCATCATCTGCTTCTGAGTACAGTGAGTCTTTTGATTATGAAAGTGACTTAGAGCCTCGTCGAAGGATTAAAAAAAAGGTAAAACAAAAAGATTCTATACCATATGATGGAGATTACACTGCTTTGACAGTTCTCGAACTTCGAGAATTACTGCGAAAAAGAAATTTACCAATATCTGGGGCAAAAGCGCTCCTTATTTCTCGTTTAGAAGGAAATGATAAAATCTTATGTGAATTAGAAGATTTAGATAAATGTGATAATGCATTACCTGATTGCGCTGATGCTGGAAACTCTGAAGGGCACTCTTTTTTCTCCATAGAATCTGAAAACGAAAGTAAAACTTCAACTTTTTGGGGTTCTCTTGTAAACATGGGATCTAAACTATTTCGCAAATCAACTGGTTCTCTTCCTGATGATAACATGGGGTCAATGCGCAAACGTCGCCGAAGTGTATAGATAAAAGAATTATTCCCTTTTTTTTTTTTTTTTTAGAGAGAGGGGTTCGGAGGGAGTAAAAATAATTAGATTTTTTCTTTTCTTTTTGTTTCTCCTTCAATAAATTATAATTACTAGTATTAGTAGTAGTATTACTTAATTTTATTCTTTTTTTTTTTTTTTTTGTAACCATTCTATAGAATTAATTTCTTGAGTTTTACTTATTTAAACAACATTTTTTTTTTTTTTTTCCTTATATTTACTATTTTTTTTTTTCAAAGTGTAAAGAATAAATGAATACTCAAGAAAAATTTGTTATTGGTCTCGATTTCGGCAGTGATTCTGCACGAGCTGTTCTTGTACGAACAAGTGATGGAAAAGAGTGTGCAACGGCTTCAGAACCGTATAAACGTTGGAGTACTGGTAAGTACTGTGATCCCTCGATAAATCAGTACCGTCAGCATCCACTAGATTACGTAGAGGCTCTTGAATCTATTGTTTCTCAGGTTTTAAAAAAGAGTTCTAGTGAAGTGAGAAACCAAGTTGTGGGTATGGCATTTGATACCACAGGTAGTACACCGTGTTTCGTTGATGAGAGGGGAGTTCCATTATCACTAAATGAAAATTTCGCAGAGAACCCCAATGCTATGTTTATTCTATGGAAAGATCATACATCAGTAAAAGAGGCAGCAGCTATAACAGAATTGTGTAAAAAGTCTAAAATTGATTACACTATGTACTCAGGAGGAACTTATTCTTCAGAATGGTATTGGTCTAAAGCTTTTCATGTTCTTCGACATGATGAATCTATTAGAAGTAAAGGTTATGCATTACTTGAATTGTGTGAATGGCTTCCAGCACTTGTCACAGGTGTAAAAACATTTTCTCAAATACCACGAAGTCGTTGTGCATGTGGGCACAAAGGGATGTGGAATGAAGAATGGGGTGGATTCCCTCCATCTGAATTTTTTTCTCAATTAAACCCAGATCTAGGTATTATATGTTCTAGAATGAGTTCAAAAACATTTACTGCGGAAAAACCTGTTGGTACACTATCTTCAGAGTGGGCTCAACGATTGGGACTTAAAGAAACAGTTGTTATTGCTGGAGGTGCAATTGATTGTCATATGGGGGCAATTGGTGCTGGTATAAGTGAGTACTCGCTTGTTCGAGTTATGGGAACCTCTACATGTGATGTTATGGTCTCATCTCACCAAGATATTAATAATCGTTCAATTAAAGGTATTTGTGGGCAAGTTGATGGATCTGTTCTTCCAGGTATGATTGGACTTGAAGCAGGTCAAGCTGCTTATGGTGATGTATTTGCATGGTTTGTATCACTTTTATCTTTTCCATTTAAAACGGTAATTAAAAATTCTACTTTAATTGATAAAGAAACTAAAAATAAATTATGGAAAGAATATCAAAAAGATATCCTTACAACTTTAAATATAAAATCTAAAGACATTAAACCAGATATTGGGAATGTTATTGCTGTTGATTGGTTTAATGGTAGGAGAACACCTGATGCAAATTTATTTCTTAAAGGAACTCTTAGTAATCTTACACTTGGAACAGATGCAGCTGGTATTTTTCGAGCTTTAGTTGAAGCTACAGCTTATGGGTCAAGAGCGATCGTTGAAAGATTTAAAGAAGAAGGTGTTCGTATTGATCGTGTTATTGCCGTTGGAGGAATAGCAAAAAAATCTTCACTGGTTATGCAAACACTCAGTGACATTCTTAACATGCCTATAAGTGTTTGTCTTACTGATCAAGCTTGCGCTTTAGGTGCAGCTATATTTGCTGCAACTGCTGCAGGAATTTATAACAGTATTGAGGTAGCGCAAAAAAATATGAGCAGTGATTTTGTTTCTGAGTACAAACCAGATCCGACAAAAACTAAAATTTACAGTTTACTCTATGAAGAGTATAATAAAATTGGCCGTGCTACACAAGTGGAGTCTATATCACACCTTTGATTAGTCATACTAATCCCTTCAATTTCTCTCCTCAATTCTCATTTTTTTTTTTTTTTTTATTCTCTCTGTCATAGATGAAATACAATTGTACACTTAAAAAAAAAAAAAGTGTAAAAATTTTAAGAGCCTTTAAATGTGAAAGAGAGTCTGATGATTACAAATTATTATTTTTTCGTAATTTGTCATAGTAATTGTAATAATGAAAAATATATAGAAAGAAAGGGATTTTTTTTTTTTACTATTTATTTATTTTTTATTTTTTTTTTAGCGCTTTGTTTTCTCTTCTAATGCTTGAATCAAACTAACCTATATATATATATATATATACCTGTGATCTGGTGATTGCGAAAGTTTAAATTTCAATAAATCTTTGTAACGTGTGCGTTTTACAGAGGCACTAGACTGCCCAAAATAAATATATAGGTAAAAATATATTGATATGCTTTTAAGTTTGAAATTTGGAAAATTAGTGTGTAACTTTGTTTGTTTTTTTTTTCTTTTGAGAATTTTTTTTTTTTTTTTCGAATTATTATTATTATTTTTTTTTTTTTACGGGTGTATGGCTCCTAAATATTCAATGGGTGTAGTCACAAGAACTTCTTTCTTTTCGGAAACAGAGAGATGAACTTAAAATTCTTATGTTTAATCATTATGAAAACGCATTACTAGTATATATATATTATTATTATTATTATTACTCTTATTTTTGTTGTTTTTGTTGTTGTCGAAAAACTTTGGTGTTTCATAATAAATAAATTTAATAATTTGCGGATAAAATTTTTAATTACTCCTTTTTTTCCCCCCTCTTTTACGATACTGACTGAAGCTTGAGAAGGGATATTGTAATAAATAATAATAAAATAAATAAAGAAGAGAAATGTCATCAGGTGAAGAAACCCTTGCGGCGTTGTATACGCGACGGCAGGAGTTATTAAAGCAGTTAACTGAAGTTAATTCTATGATTAGGAATATAGAACATCAAATTAGTGAAAAAGAGAATCAAAATAATAGTAAGAAAGAAATTGAAGAAGCACTTGTTGGTAGCAGCGATTCTGAAAGGGGGAAATATATTATTGATTCTTGTTTACGAGACTCTAATGGGTTAAGAGATGCAATGAAGGTAGTTGATACCTGTAAAGCTCTACAAGAAGGTTCCACTGAAAGTGAAATAAGTGAACAAAAAAATATATTTCGAAATACTTTTGTACACGAAATGATTGCCAGATCTTTTGAGTTAATGCTTGATCCTAATGGAAGTGAATTATTTCAAAATGCACTTTGTTTGTTGAAGAATGGAGGATCTGTACCTCCTTTATTAAATTCAACTGATTATGTTTTAAATTCTAACACTGATATCTCTGAAATTCTTCTTCTCTTAGTAGAATTAAAAGACAATATACCTCAAATTTGTCGTGATACAAATGGTACTCGTGTTATGCAGAAAATCCTTGATTGTTTAAAAAGTTTGGAAGAAGTTGAATTTTGTGCTAATTGTTTTTCTAATTATATGATTGAGTTATCTAAAGACATAAACGGTAGTCATACTGTTGTTCGCCTCTTGGCTGCAGCACGTCAAACAAATTTTTCTAGTGGAAATGATGAAATTGATGATTCTACTATGAATAAATTATCGCGAATTCATAAAATTTTATATTCAGATTTTGCAGAAAACTGTGTTGATGTTTGCAGAAATCGTCAAGGTTGTTGTATTATTCAAAAATGTCTTCAATGGGCACCTGAACCTTATTTTTCTGCAATTATTGATACAGTTCTACAAAATACACTTAAACTTGTACATGATCCATTTGGTAATTATGTTATTCAATTTATTTTAGATCATGAACAAGATCTTTCAAATCACGTCAATGAAAATCGTGAAAATACAAATTATACAAATCGAACTATAAGACAAATGCTTCATAATGTTGCTGTACTTTCTTGTAATAAGTTTAGCAGTAACGTAATTGAAAAATGTTTAAAAACGGCTTCTCCAGAAGTTAGGCAATTATTAGTAGATGAATTAACAGATCCTCAAGTACTTCCTAAACTTTTAACAGATGGTTTCGCAAACTATGTTATACAGACAGCGATTGCAACTTCTACAGAAGAAAAACAATTTGCACAGTTACGAGATTCTATCATGCCTTTACAAAATTTACTTAAAAATTCACCTTATGGTGTAAAGGTAGAAGCAAAATTGGTACGTCGTCAACGTGAATCAGATCGAAAACAAAATCATCAAAAGAGACAAAATCGACGTGTAGAACCTCCTTCTAAAACATCAGAACATGAAGCAGTTGATAAATTATTTAGTGCACAAATTTTACCAAATATGTCTACAATTCCAACTTTTGTAGGATCTGATTCTCTTAATCAACATACAGTAACATTTTCAAGTGTACCAAAAGATATTTCTCCTATGATGGCTCAACCACAATATATGCCATTTATGTTTCAAGGTCAACAGGCAGTTATTGGTGTTCAACAAGGAAATTCTCATCAAGCTTTTCCTGTAAATATGGTAAAGGAAGGTGCTATATGGGGTCCTCAGCAGGGGTTTACTCTATTTCAGCATCCTAATCAGAGAAGAGAAGATAGGTAAATATAATAAATTTATTCCTAAATAATAGAATATGCGATTTACTTCAATGAGATTCATAGTCCTCTAAGAAAGCTTATAATGTGGATATATTAAAAGTAAGTAAATATATATAAAGAAAGGAAGGGTAAATAATTGCACAGATATTATTTGAATTTGTACTGACTGTAAAGGTATTATTTTTCATGATTGAGAAACCGTAATTCGTTTAATTATTTTTCATACAAGACTTTTACTACGGATCTCTAAGAGTATTTTATTATTATTATTATTTTTATTATTATTATTTTTTTTTTTTCAAAACGAAAGAAGGGAAAAAAAAACAAACTATTTTTTTTTTTTTTGCTTTACAGGACGTTGCATTTTTATTATCTATTGCATTTCTTTCTGTTTGTTTTTCTGTGTCTGTGTGTCTTTCTTTCTTTTTTTTTTTTTTCTCCCCCTCCTCCTTTCTCATTTCTTATTATTCATCCCTCCTCTTCTTTTCGTCTTAATTCTGATTGGAAGAGGTTTGGAGAAGGAGGAGGAGATAGGGGAATTATCAGTTTCTCTTGCTGCCGTTTTGTGTTTGTGTCTCTTCTGTTGATCTAATATTTTAAACTTTTGGCTGAGAATTTTAATAAGAAAAAAAAAAAAACATTTGAAAAAGCTTTGGTGGGAAGCATTTAAAAAAAAATATATATATATATATATATTATATTTATTTTTTTATTTCTTTATCTACCTCCTTTTTAAGTTAGTGTACTCAATGTCAAAATTTGTTTCATTAATTAAAGGAAATGTGGTGACTCCTTCAGAAGTCATTTATGGTGGCTTTGTTATGGTTGTTGATGGACTCATAGAAGCAGTTGCAAGTTGCTCTTCTTTACCTTCTGAAGAAAAATTACGTGAAAAATATGGTAACATTCAACTAGAGATAATTGAAGGAAATTTTATTCTTCCTGGATTTGTTGATATTCATAATCATGGTCTTGGTGGTTCCGATGATGTTATTGGTCATTGGTCAAATCCTGAATACTCATTAAAAGAATTGGCACGCTGTGGAACACTCTGTACATTGACATCAATTATATTTTCTCAAGATCATAAAGAACTTGTAAATAAATGTATTGAAGAAGTAGAAAAACGAGTGGGTACTTATATACCTGATTGTTGTGTTCTTGGAGGAATTCACGCAGAAGGACCAGTTATTCAAGATCGTGGAGGTCTTCCTGCTTGTGATAATAGGTGGAGTATTGAAAACTTTAAGAAACTATGTAATTCTATGCCTTCTATGCGTATTATGACTATATCTCCCCATATTGATGCTTCAAATAACTATGAACTAATAAAATATTTATTATCTATCGGAGTTAGACCATCTCTTGGTCATGATCGCGTAGCAACAAAGAAAGAAATTTTGGGTGCACTTAAACTTGCTTCATCTGAAAAAGAAAAACTTCATGTTACTCATATGCATAATGTAATGTCTTTTCATCATCGAAATGCATCACTTTTAAATATATCCCTTTGTTCTTCTTTTCCAAATGCAGATATTTACAAGGATGCTATTCCTCCATCTGTTGAAATTATTATAGATCTTGTTCATGTAGATGCTATTCCTGTTCAAGCAACTATTTCTTCACGAGGATGTGAAGATGTTGCTGCAATTACAGATTGTATATCTGAAAATCGTCCAGGGAAACGTCTCTCATATAATGGACGTATGGGTACTGTTCGTGCAGAAGGTGGTTGTTATTTGTGTGATGCATTCGGTAAACCATCAAAAACACTAGCAGGTGGTACCAGTAGTATGGCTGAACAATTTATGAATTTGGTTTCACTATTTCGTGTAGATTTAGTTTCAGCATGTAAAATGGTTTCCACTACTCCTGCTAAAATTGCTCGTTTACCAGATGTAGGCGCAATTGAGCAAGGAAAAAGGGCAAATCTTTTGATTCTCAACTCAGAATTAAATACAATTACAAAAAGAATGATTTATGGAAAATGGACTTCACATGGTGAATATCGCCTTTTAAGACCTTCTGTCTCTCATATGTAAATTACACTATATATGAGGATTTTGTCTAAAGAAGAAGGAGATTGGGGGTGGGGATGGTTGGGGGTAGGGGGAAACACTTTAAATTGGAATAGAAATCTTTAACTTTCAATAAAAACATGGTGTGGAAACAAAAGCAAACTACAAAATATATATATATTTATGTCTTTTTATTATTATTTCTTTACATATTTATATGAGAGTAATAAGAATTACAAAAAGAAAGCCAAAAAAAAAAAAATTTATTTATATATATATATTGTGTCGATAAGTAGGGTGTTTACCATTTAATGTCCACTTTAATAATAATAATAATAATAATAATAATAGTAAGTATATATATATATTTTTTTCCTCTGTTTATCACCCCTATAGTCTGCTTATTTTATTTTATTTTATTTCAAAAGCTAATGGGCTGCAATAATACAAAAGAAAGAAGAGGTGGATTTAATTCAAATCTAAGTAAAGAGGCGCGCGAAAGTGGTGCTGAAGAGTTTACTCTTCTCGCCGCGGAGAACCCTGTTGCAGCGAAGCTACGGGAAGAATGGTCTAAATTTGTACGCTCCATTGCAACAATGCCTTCTGAGACTCGAAAGGAAGTTTGGGCCAATACTGTAAATGATCCTCTGACACACGCATCAATTGATAAAGTTGGTAAACTCTTTTTAGTTTACATAAGAAATGATCTTACAACTCGTGGGTGGGGCGGTGACTTTGACTACGCCGTTGTTGGGGTAGCAAAACAGGGTTTCTTAAAGGCAACTGTTACAGTTAATGCCAGTAGTACTACTGGGCGATCAGGAGAATCATTATGGGAGATAAAGGTTCACTATCATAGCACCCCTAAATCGTAGAAAATTGTCTGAGCTTCACATTATTGCTACGTATGTAATGTTTTAAAACGCTGCTATTTATAGTGATCCATTTTTTTCATAGATAATGGGTAATTATGAAAAGGAAGAGAAAAGAGAGAGAGAGAGAGGTGTATGTAGGCGCAGAGGCATTTATAATGATCTTCTTTACCCCTTCCTCATCCTCTCCATTATCTTTCTCTCTCTCTCTATTTCTATTGCTACTTTATCTATGCAACATATTTTTTGGGCTTGGTGATGTTCCTTGAATATATATATATATATATATATATATATATTAATATTGTTTGAACTATATTACCATTAAATCTTCACAATATCTCTGTATATTACTCTTAATATATGTATGTCATATATATATATATTTTTTTTTTTCTTTTTTTCATATCTTTCTCTTTTTTTTTTTAAACATTTATAAGACAAGTATTAAATACTCAAAAAAAAGGATATTATAAGAATAAGCGTACAAATTAGGAGAATGCAGTATTGATTTCGTAAATTTCCCATCCTCACTTTGATCTCTCTTGTTAATGTGGATCATTCTTACAACATATCGAAATTAATACTTAATTTAATCAATACTAACGTGTATTGGTCTTCAATTAAAAAAAAAAAAAAAGGTGAGGGGATTGGAAGAAGAAATTCACCTTAACCGACCTAAACTATCTAATATCAGTATTGACTACTTTAAAATATTGAATAATTCTTTATAGTTTACCTTGTTTTATTGTTATTAGATTATATTTGCTTTGATGTGTGTGTTTTTTTTTTTTTATTCCCGATCCCATTTCATTTCTTATTTTAGTTATTAAACTACGAGAGGGAGGTAATAATTTTATATTTATATCAAATGGACAAAGGACGATGTCTAAGTCAGTTTCTAGAAGAAAATATATATATATATATTATATCTAGAATATGTATAGGTTAGGAAATATGACGTGTCTTAAGATGATTTACATCGTCATTACTATAGTAGGATGGAATTCTTTTTATTATTTAATTAGTCACCCTTTCTTTCTTCTAATCCTTAAAGAATATTCTAAAAGAATGGTTAACCAAAAATAAAAATCAATTTATGTCTTTTTTATTTCTTATTTGTTAAGAATAAAAATTAAAAGTCGAGAATTTAATTTTATTTATCACATATAAATGAAAATTTCAAAAGAAAACTCTTTCTATTTTTTTTTTGTTTTTTTTTTTCATCTTGATATAAAAGTTTTTTTAAAATACTCTTATACTATTACCCTATTTAAAATAGAATAATATATATAACTGGCAAGTTTAGCATTTTATAAACTAGTTGTTTTTTTTTTTTTTGTGTGTGTGTGTGTTCGTGTGTTTGCTTTTGCATCACTAATAAATATAAAAACACACAGACACAAAATAAAAGAAAGAAAGAATAACTTTTAAAATTCCTCTAGTATAATTTCGTTTAGAAATAAATATCTTACATCACACAAATTTAATTATTTCTCTTTTACTTTTTCATGTATAATTAATTAAATTACCTAATATGTGAAAAGATTTATGGTTATTTTTTAACTGTTTTTTTTTTTTTTTTTTTAATTAAATTTCTTGTAATCAAAAATATTCTTTATTTTCGGGTGGGGCTCCATACTTTAAAACAGGGAATGGTAAGTTATAAAAAAAAAAAATTATAATAATTGATGTATAATAATTATTTTTTAACTAAGAGGATAAAGGAATAATATATATATATATAAACAATTCTTTCATCATTTTCTTATTTTACTAAAGATATTTGGAAATAGAATAAAAGAAAAAAAAAAATAGGTAATTTCAAAGTTAAATTGTGTAAATATTTATTCTAATTAGAGAGTTTAATAATAAAAATAAATCATAGTGGGAGAATATATATATGTTTTGAGGGGATCACTATTTTTTATCAGGTGTGCATCAAAAGGGAGGAAATTTTTTGTAATATTAGTGGAAGAAGTAATATTAGTATTTGGATCACTTAAGAATTATTATTTCCATAAATTTTTATATAAAACAAAATAAAATAAAGAGTGAATGCGTTGGAAACAAAAGTATAAAATATTATCTACTAATTAGTAGTTATTATGGGTGGGGGAGAATAACACCTAATAGATAAGTAAAAAAATATATATACTCTTTCTCTCTGTATGTGTGAATTTGAGTATATGAGATGTGTTTTTTTTGTTATTCATATTATATATCTCTTTTTTTTTTTTTAATGTATTTTCCTCCTGTTACTTTTATACCCATATAAAATATGGTTTAATTAAGATTATTAATACTCTTAAAATATGTTACTTGATGACTCATTATCACTATATTATTTTATTTTTCTTCTTTGCACTCATATAAAGTTGTCCAAAGAAAAAAAATAATAATAATAATAACACATTCTAACATTAAATAGAGTTTAAAAAAAAAATGAAAGGAAGGTTTATCAGTTCTCTGTTACCTACCTTGAAGGGTTTAACTCCCTTTAATCCTATTTTTTCCACTTCTTCCTAATATGAGAATCGCTCTACCATCATCAAGTGAAAAAAAAGGAATATCCTAATTATGTAAGGAAACAAATTCCAATATAAATTACAATTAATTATCCCTTTTTATTTTCTTTTATAATGAGTAATAATGGTGTGTTTAGATGTACACCTATTCGAATGACTCCTCACAAAATTTCTGGTAATACTATCAATAATAAAATAAAAAATGTCACTAATAAAATAAAGAAACCAATATGGACTCTTAATAGTACAATTGAGGATGTCTTGCTTGATGATATGAAAATCACAGAATCAATAAAATTAAATGATTTTCTTAGAAATGAATTTGATGGAATGGGAATTATTAAAGAAAATGAAAATCTCTCTATAGAGGTATTCGTGCAGGATTCTCCTTTTTTTATTAAAGATGAAGAACTAATTCAGAAAATAAGTCAAACATCAGTTTTTCAGATGTACGTATTATATAATAAAGGAATTTATTCTCTCCGTCAATGGAATGAATTTCAGGAGAAGGATACAATTCCTTTATTTGTAAAAGCAAAACTAAACGGTGCTCTTGATGTAGTAAATAACTCCCCTTCATTTATAACTGGTGAATTAATGGAAAGTAATTTATATGATTCTATTTTAAATCCCGAATTCGCATATATTATAGAAGACCCTAATATTGAAGAACTTGGAAT
>JASANY010000736.1:0-10024 GCA_030849755.1 Trypanosoma avium
GGCCTCACACACAACAGGCAGCATGCCAGGGTGACACTCCATCAGTCGAGCACTCTCAGCGAGGCGCTCCGCAAAGCTGTGCTGGGCCTGGTAGACATTTGTCATTGTTGATGTTACTTTTGTTGTTATTGTTGCTAATAAAAAGATAAAGGCTATTTTTTTGTTTGTTTCTTTGTCTAATTTTATTTATATATTTGCTTTCTTATTATTATTATTTTTTTTTTTTGCAATTTTTTGTTTAGAAAACGTCAAACGTAATTTATTTTAAAAGGCAATGCTGTTTATTGTTTTGCCATTATCATCTGCTAATTGAAAAACAAAGGACAGGTCACCTATTAAAAGGTCTCTTCTTATTCGATGAAGAAGTTCTATACTAGTTTTATTATTTATTTTTTTTCCATTTTGAAGTTTTTGACGTCCTGTTACCCAATCACGTAAAAGAAGAAGACGTTTTCGCATTTTAAAAGCGTTTTTTTGTGCAGTTTCTAGTCTAATTCTGGCGTTAACAAGTTGTGTTTGACGTATATTACTTGAATATTGGTTGTTTTCTTGGATGTTTTTTAATTTTTTGACCTGTTCTTGCCTTTCTGTATCTAGCCTATCTTTAGATAATTTAATAAGATGTATTTTAGCTATTTTTGATACTACAGGAACATAATTTTCAATATATTTAGAAACATAATGATAATGGACCCATCTAATTATATTTCTTTTAAGTAAATCTGTAAAAGAGTTGTTTTTGTTTTTACTAAGTTCTAGTATTTTATCTAATATACTTACAATTATTTCTTTATTTACATAACGTAGTTCAGCTATTGTGGACACTAGTTGAGTAGCTACAGATTTAGGCATTTTATACCTATCAAATATTTTTTCTCCTTGTTTAGTAATATTATTATTTTTTTTAATTATTTTTAGGAGTCTTTCTCTTAATTTGATAGTTCGTAAATTTGCCTCACTGTGTTTCTCAGATGCCATTTTATCTATTTCATGATCTAAACAAAATTTCGCTGTTTCTTCAGCCAAATAAATACGTTCTAAATGTAGTTCATCTAATCGAATTAGGTGACAAAGTATTTGTTTTTGTTCTTTTAATTGTGAATTTCCCCAAGATGAATTAACCAAAGGTGAAAATGTATGAATTTTCTCAGGTATTTTCGTAAAATCCATTAGAAACTATATATATATATATTATTTATTACGGTAAAATTCAAATAAAAGGAATTTAATAAGAGTTATAAGAGTAAAATATATTTCTTTTTTAATTTTAAATTATTTTAAAATTTGTTTTGGACACCTATTTTCTATTTTTATTTTCTTCCCCCCCCCCAACCACCCTCACTTCTATTAAAGAAAATCCTCTCCCTACTTCAAGATAAGCTTAATGATTAAAAAAAAAAGGAAAAAAAAAAAAAAAAAAAAAGAAAAAACACTTTTATAATATGAATACAAGAGATACAAGGATGAATAAAAATTTCCTTAAAAAAAAAAAAATATATATATATATTTTTTCCTTTTTTTCTATTAAAAATTATCCAATGTTTATCTCTATCCCCCACTCTCCACTCTTCCACAGACTCCCTTTTTTTTTTCTTGTTTGTTTTCTTTGTAATTATTCTTTTTTTTTTTCCTTTTTTTTTCTTTTAATGTTTCTCTTCATCCTCTGAATTCAACATATCTTGAAGGGCATCCACGGTGTATCCTTCAGCGTCCGCGCTCTCTGTAGCCTTGCGAGCCTGCACGCCTTTCACCTCCAGCCACATATCCATCGGGGTAACAAATAAACTTCGCTTCTTTGCCTCACGATATTTTGCATATAACTCCTTACTACGTTTTTCAATTCGATCAAAATCAATAAGAGAGTAGTGTGTTTTACTTTGACCAGATGGTTTCCGTACTTTAATCTCCACTGAGGGCCAATACTCTTCCCCTAATTGTGCTTTCCTTGCATCGGCTAAAAGTTCTGAAAGTTTAACAGCCCCAAACGTCATATTATCAGATTGATCTTCATATTTATCAGAATCCAATTTAAGTACTCCCATACCAACACGTTCATTCGCTAAAATACGAAGACGTCGTTCTGTTTGCATATCTACAAAAGGAATACCATTAGCATCTAATCGTTTTAAATCATTAATACGACATCGTAAGGAAACATTACGATTATGAATATCAACCATTCGTTGATACCATCCTTGCCAATCATATCTTTTATATTGTAAATTATCATATTGTTCAACAAAACCAATTTCAGTAGGAATATTAAACTGATAGGATTCTAAACCTACAGCTCCAATACGACGTCTAGAACGTTGCGCTATAATTGCTGCACCTGTTTGAGGAATATAAGAAAGACGAATAAAAATATATAGCATATTACGTAAAAAATCTATATTATCTTTATTTACTAATTCAATAACACCTGCTTTTACCCAATTTGGATGACGATTAGAAATAGCTTCAAGTACACAAAATAATGTATCTTTATTTATATTTGGTCTTTTAACAAAATATTTTTCTTTCATAGATATAATTAATTGATCAAGTTCTGTCATATCTACACCTAATTGACGAAGAATATCACATGATTGATCAACTTTTTGATAAGAAGAAAGTTCTTGTAAAATTTGATCAATTTTAATTTTTTTAGTCGTTTCTCTTTCTTCACGTATATTAATAATTTTTTGTAATTCTTCTGCATATTCTTCAGTAAATAAATGTTTTGATACTCCTTTTGCACCAATAGCGTTTTTAACAAGTTTAAATATTGCAATTAATACAACTTGATCACTTAAAAGAGAAATTGCTAATCTTCTCCAATTATTTGTCCAATCAACACTTTGCATAACAATTTCCCAATTAATATTATTAATATTAGATATACCTAATATTTTAGAAACAGTTTTTTGTACATTTACATCATTTCCTCCCATTAAAGATGAAAGTAATGTTTTAACTTCACCTTTACTTTCAAATCGAGAAACAGCTTCTAAAACATCAGCTTCATAAAGTTCACTATAACTATTCATAGCTTCACATAAAGCTACTTCACGACTAAGATCATGTAATCCATTTTCACGTAATAATTTTGAAAAATTATTAGAGTTTGGAAATTGTAATAATTGAGAAACTGTTTTTGAAACAAAACGACGTTTTATAGTAGGATTAATAAGTGAAAATGAAAAATCATTATTTTTTTGAAAAGAATATTTTATACCTTCATCAAGACTTTTAGATAATTCTTTCATCTCCTCATTTACAAGTTTACTACTTTCGTTAATAGATACAAGAGTTAAAAAAAGAGCAACAGGAGCAGTTACATCTGGTAAACGTACAACATCTTCATACATTATAGCATCCCAAGTAAAACGAATAGTTTCTAATGTTTTTTCATTAAAAATAAATTTTTCATTAGATTCTACGGCATGAAAAAAAACACGCCATACAGCATCACCAAAACCAAGATAAGCTCTATTTTCAGTTAAATCAATAAAATTTTCTTGAATAAATTTATTTCGACGTAAAATAGTTTGTCTTCGAAGGGCTTCTATTGCTAAATTTCCTTCTTGACCACTAAGCGATAATTTACGCATCTCTTCTAATGCCTCTTTACAAGTATTTAAAAGCTTTAATTCAAATTTAGATTTATCAAAAATATATTGTTTTTCAAGTAATTCAACTTGATGAACTGTATTTTTCCATAATTTCATTAATTTTTCTTTTTCTGTATCATCTGAAATTAACTTCGGTATTACAATAGATTCAAATTTTAAAAGTAAAGATTCTGCTGCAGGTGAAAGTGGTGGAGCATCCTTTATTTGTAATTGTTTTAAATACACTGGAAGTCGAGGAAATTTATCTCCAAGCCAATACTGCATACTCCCCCATTTCTTATCAAGTTCCATACATTCATCAAACGTTGTCGCAAGAGTTGTGTGAGTTTGTGAAACAGTACTTTCAGGTGGTCGAGTTTCTAAATTTGGTAGTGTTCGCACATATGGGTCTCTCTCACTTGTTCCAGTTCCCTCATGCACATTTGTTCGAAATAAATCTGCTGGTGGGGCAGCTGTAATATTATTATTATTATTATTATTATTATTAGTATTAGAAGAATTGTTATTATTAAAGTTATTATTGTGAGAAAAGTTATTAGATGTTTGCTGAGACATGGAGTCATGACGAATAACACCGGCTCCATGAGTTCCTAAAATAATTTTTTCATTCGCTTGAAGTTGAAAAAATATTGGGCTTGAAGTAAAAGAACGAATAGCCCAACGATAAGAACTACAAGGTAAAGTTAAAGTATGATGAGAACGCAACATATCTATCACTATTATTATTTTTTTTTTTTAAATAAAAAATCTTTTTTCTTAATAAAAAAACTATGAGTAATCACTTAAAGAGGAGTAAAAAAAAAAAAAAGAATTAACAATAAAATACATAAATAAGAGATAAAAAGTCAAGAAAACAACTAAAATCAAAAAGGGGAAATCGTCATAACATTTCCAAGAAAAAACTCTCAAAAGAGAAAAATTAAATAGAATGAAGGAAAAGCCAAATTAAAATATAAATGATAATAAAAAGCTTAAAAAAAAAAAAAAAAAAAAACCGTGCTTGCGAATATAGGAAATATTAAAACACCTAAAAGAAAATTTGGCTGGCAAAACATAACCACTGAAAACTATTCATTTCCAAAGGATTATACCAACCTAATAATTGATGTTTCAACTCTAATTGTAACGCATCATGATAAGTTCCTCCTTGCAATAACACTAATCCAAATAAGAAACTACTTTGTATTGTCCATTGAAGTAAAAATAATGTTAATACCTTTAGAAGTGTAGCTTTTGCAAATTCACCAGCTGGAGTTAAAAGAACTCCACCTCTCCTCTCAGATGAAGATTGAATTGCAACATCACTACGACGATAATAAAGGAAACGAATTAATATATAAATTAACCATAAAGGTAAAAATATCCATATAAACGTAGCAAAACCAACCATACAAAAAACAGTTACAGCAGGTAAAAAAACAGCTCCAAAAACAATAAAAGTACTCCCTTGTATTAAAACAGTTTCAAGATCTTCTAATTCTAATCTTCCAACTCGTACAAGTACTTCTACAATAAAAACAGAATCTGTTTGTTCCTCTGGTTCTACAACTACTCCTTTATTTATACGATCAGGATCAAGAGGTAATAATAAAAATCCTACTCCATATTCTAAAACAGGTGTAAGTAATCCAGTCATTATATTTGCAGCAGAACATACTACTAATCTTTCCCATCCTCCTTTAAAATCAAAATAATATTGTAATACCACTAACATAGTTAAACTCTTTACTGTAGCTATTATCATATATTTAGGATTATATGTAAATACCATTTTTTGTGCTTCTAGTCTTACAGACTGAAGAGTATCTAAAATAACTTCATTTGCTACGGAAGCAGGTACTACAGGTGATACTTCTGCAACAACTTCAGGATTTATCATTCCTTGAAAAAAGAAAGCGTTATCAATGTGATCAGTTGATATTTTATTATTACCAAGAAGGTATGATGTTTCGCCGAAATTACTCTTATGTTTAATATAATTTTTTTCATTTTCATTGGGTTTTATTACTAGAGAATGCTTAATTAACCGGAGAACTCTCCCCCATTTTTCAATCGTTGCTGATATTTTATTTCCTCCAGAAGAAATATAATTAAATGCTGTATTGAACAAACAATATGAAAAACTGGCTAAAATCAATATATAAATAGGAGGTATTAATACCAACTCTGGTATATGCTTTGATGGATGATTTCGAAATGGCGCTACTGATGGAGTTAAAGAATTTTGGTAACTTGAATTGTTTGAAACAAAATATGCCGGATCCATTTTCATATTTAAATATATTTATATTTTTAAAAACTTCTTTTTTCTTCTCTACCAATTATCAAAAAACCACAGACGAAAAAAAAAAAAAGAAAATAATAATAATAATAAAAAGCAACAAAAAATCCCTCAAAAAACAATAAAAAAAAGAAGTCAAATCATGAAATGTATCTCCATAGGAAGCAGCAAAAAAAGAGCAAAAAAAAAAATAATAATAATAACACTTCAAATTAAAAGAAAATTTGGCTGGCAAAACATAACCACTGAAAACTATTCATTTCCAAAGGATTATACCAACCTAATAATTGATGTTTCAACTCTAATTGTAACGCATCATGATAAGTTCCTCCTTGCAATAACACTAATCCAAATAAGAAACTACTTTGTATTGTCCATTGAAGTAAAAATAATGTTAATACCTTTAGAAGTGTAGCTTTTGCAAATTCACCAGCTGGAGTTAAAAGAACTCCACCTCTCCTCTCAGATGAAGATTGAATTGCAACATCACTACGACGATAATAAAGGAAACGAATTAATATATAAATTAACCATAAAGGTAAAAATATCCATATAAACGTAGCAAAACCAACCATACAAAAAACAGTTACAGCAGGTAAAAAAACAGCTCCAAAAACAATAAAAGTACTCCCTTGTATTAAAACAGTTTCAAGATCTTCTAATTCTAATCTTCCAACTCGTACAAGTACTTCTACAATAAAAACAGAATCTGTTTGTTCCTCTGGTTCTACAACTACTCCTTTATTTATACGATCAGGATCAAGAGGTAATAATAAAAATCCTACTCCATATTCTAAAACAGGTGTAAGTAATCCAGTCATTATATTTGCAGCAGAACATACTACTAATCTTTCCCATCCTCCTTTAAAATCAAAATAATATTGTAATACCACTAACATAGTTAAACTCTTTACTGTAGCTATTATCATATATTTAGGATTATATGTAAATACCATTTTTTGTGCTTCTAGTCTTACAGACTGAAGAGTATCTAAAATAACTTCATTTGCTACGGAATCAGCTTGTCCTTGATGTGGATTAGGTGTAATTATATCATCTTCATTAAAAAAAGCGTTCGTATATGCTAATGCAGTTGTACTGCAGTACCCTAAAGCAGGATCAATTTCTACTGGTGGATTTTCATCATTTTTAGTTGGTAATAAATTTCTAGATAATTGACATTGTAGCTTCCAATATTTTAAAATTTTTTCAAACACACCAGGAAGAAAAAGATAATTTAATATACTATTAAGAAAACATCCTGTAATACATGATGCTAATAATACAGACCATGAAGGAATTAAAATACCTTTTGAAATAAATTCAAGAAGATCAGTTTGTACTTCTCTTTTCATGAGGTTGCCACTATTTTCTAATCCTTAGATTTTCCCCTTTTCAAGAATCACGAAAAAAAAAAAAGAAAAAATACTGAAACGCTTTGATTTTTTATATACCTTTCTATTTTTTTTTTTTTTTTTCTTTTACTTTATTATTATTATTATTATTTTATGAGTTTTTTAATTATTTTCGGCTTTGCTTTTTTTTTTTTTTTTTGGAGGGGAGAGGAGGGGGGTAGTTAAAGACGATTATTGTACTAAACGAAGTACTATTTCATAAATTTAAGAGTATGCAAAGGGAGGGAGGAAAAGAATAAGTAATAATAATAATAATACAGAGTATTACAAAGAAAATGAACAAACAAAAAAATACATATGCATATTTATATTTATAATAAGTAAAAAAGAATGAAGTAAAACTACTCAAAGGGTATAATATACTCTTACACCGTAAAACAATAGTGTAAGTAATAATTTTATGAGGATTGGGGGGTTTAGGGATATATATTTTTTCCATATGTACATAAAAAAGAAAAAATAATAATAATAATGAGCAATAATAATCATTACCTTGCTGAGGGTGATATCGCGAAATATAAATATAAACATATAAGAGAAAAAAAAAAACTTTTTAATCCTCAAAAAAAAAAAAAAAAAAAAAAAAAAACTCACATATTACATATGATGTTTATTAGATATATATTTTTTTCTTCTTTTCAGGTATCTTTCTATTCTTTTCCATTTCCCCTTTTCTAATCTGTCTTTCAGAAATATTTATATATATCTATTCATATAAAGAGGGGGAGAGAGAAAAAAAAAAAAGACCAAATACCAAAGTAACTGGTCAAAAGACTAATACAAGACAATCTAAAATTCCACAAAATACACAAAAAAGAAGAAAAAAAAAAAAAAAAAAAAAGTGAAGAAACAAAACAAAAAGAAAATTATTTACAGCACTCTAATCCCTAGTACGAAAAGCACTAAGTTCAGGAAGAAAACCACTTGATTTTTCTTCAATAATATGAGAACCCTGATCTGCTTTAAGTGCAACATTCAATTGCTCTATTACACGTGCTGCACGCTCATTCCACCTATAATATTTTTTTCGTAAAGTTTCCTCACGACGTTTAACTTCATGCGCCTCTGCACGTTTACGATGCTCCTCCACATCACGAGCAATTGCATCAGCAGCTTGTAATTCTTTTGCTTCACGGTATTCTTTAGCTTTCTCCCCACGACGTTTCTTTTTTCTTGCCATTTCAATTATTTCATCACTACGTTGAATTCTTCTTTCAAGTTCATTTGCATAATTTTTTTGTTGTCTTTCTTGTCGCATTTTACGTAACGCAGCCCGCTGCTGTATTTCATACATTCGCATCGCCTGTTCTGCCTCATATCTTTCCTGATGTAATTGTTCTTTTTCTTTTAATGATTTTAAAAGAGTTTCATGATCCCGCCTTCTTTGTTGGGATAAAAATTCACCTCCTTCTGTAGGTGAAATACTTCTCTCTCGCCCTGTACGTCGTCGACTGCTATGATGATGATGATGATGATGATGACTTATATTATTATTATTATAATCTCGCCTAGGAGAATCCTCAAATTTAACTTGACGTTTTGCTAATTCCTCTTCATGACGCATGAAAGCTAATGCTTTTTCTTTTCTTGCGGCCTCTTGTTGTTGTTTTCTTCTTTGGGCAACTTCCCGGCAGTGCTCCATTCGCTGCTGTGATTTTTCTTTATGCTCCTGCACAGCTTTTTCACGTTCTTCTTTTAATCTTGCTAGGGCTCGATCTCTTTTTTCACTTACTGCCTCTACTCTTTCTAATATCTCGGCTTGCGCATTAATAGAGTTTTCTTTTAACATAGTAATTTTAGCATTAATTTGTTCATTTTTTTGAGTATAGTAGTATTTTTTTTCTTCTTTAAGTTCATGTATATTCTTTTGCCGTTCTTCACTATCTTTTATAATAGTTTGCATTCTTTCCTCATCCTGTTGTGCTCGACGTAATTGATGTCGTAAAACTTCTCTAGTTTTTGTCATTTCTGCTACAAGTTTTTTTTCACGTATTCTACGTTCTACTTCTTCAATAGCACATTGTAACATCGTAATACGTTTTTCAATTAAAGCACGATTAGCACCTGATGGTGGATCACTACAAGCTTCTCGAATAATACTTTTTAATTGTGCATTAATAGCTTGATATTCACGTGTGTCAAGAAGTCTATTAATAGTATCATTTTGAGGAAAACCATAATTTAGATCCATGCTCCTCATATCTATTAAGTATTAAAAAAGGGTAAAAGGAAGACTTTCACTGAAAAATATATATATATATGTCGAAATAAAGCAACAGTCTTTATTTTCACCTACTTTCTTAAAAAAAAAAAAATAAATAAATAAATAAATAAATCAAAATATAATAATGATAATAATAATTAGAAAAGAAATTTAAATAAAAAACAATGACTAAAAAAGTAAGCAAAAAAAAAAAAAAAATTATATATGCATTGCAAAGCTTCAAAAAAAAAAAAAAAAATTGTTTTTGTTTCTATTGATATATATATATATATATATAGGATTTTATCCTCTCTTAAATTTCCCTCCGTTCTCTCTATAAATATTATATAAAAAATATATATATATATATATTTTTCTCTTTACCTTTTTTTTTTTTTCGCTCCCAGTTTCAAATTTTACTACTTAGAAGCACACCACGAGAGGAGGAATAAGAGGTGTTTGTTTCTATATAGGATTCGTTTTTTTTTTTTTTTTTTACTCCCCTGCCCCC